>BSBM01000013.1:2550000-2660000 GCA_027924585.1 Larix kaempferi
ATGCAATCGAAAAAGGAAATCGGAAAGGAAAGAGAATCCTCAAGAAACCATGGAAGAAGTTAGAGAAAATAAAAGATTGGACATGTGGAATCGAAGGAATTCCACGGAAACTCATCCAATTCCAACTGTAGATGATGCTACGGTCATTCCTACCCATCCACCTCAAGAAAAACGAAGAAATTCACTAGAGGGTCCCTCAATTTCAACAACATTTGACGAACAAGCACCCCATGGCACTAGTCAAGAAGTAAGACATAGGTGGTCATCGGGGGATGTTTCAATTCCCACATCAAGTCAACCTCAGAATATGGTAGTGAATGACTTGTTGGGTAGTGTTTATACAAGCGACGAAGTTAGAGAGGCATTGAATGAAAAATTTACAATGGAAGAATCAAATGTCATGGAAACCGTCCAAGATAAAGTCCAATTTTCCACATCCAACTACCAACAAGAGAATGAAAGACAAGAGGATCCTATTGAAACGCCGGAGCATCTTGGTGATGTTGTATATGCTCCAATTCCAACACCCTTACCTCCATTAGCAACTGCACACTGAAGAACTCCGAAACGTATACAGGTTATGAAACTCTCATTAGTTCACTTGAAGGTACATTTTCTAAACGTGCTATTTCTTATCAAACTCGACAAATACCTGATAACTTTTTTTATTCTAAATATGATGGGGACAAGTGCAAATTATTTTTATCATTGTTAAAATCTAGGTCTATGGCTATTGTTAGAAGAACGTTAAAGATAAAGATGACCAAAAAGTTAGAACCAAGTTCTCATATTGTTAAAATTTTAGTAGATGCATTTAGTACAATTGGAAAGAAATCTCACTCAAAGGATCGCAATGCAGCTCGTCGTGTTGCGTCACAATCAATCATGAACAAAAACACTAGTGCACTTCATTTTCTTAAACCTACATCCAAAATTATCAATTTGAATGTGAACACACTTTGTAGGTATTGTGTTAGAAGAGAACAACTTGAAACCGGTCAAAAGGTCAAGACACTTCGTAGGTATTGTGTATGGCTTGAAAATGAATGTAAGCGGGCTAAAGGTCAAGCGGGTTTCAGAAGGAATCACTCAATCAAGGACCACCTCATCACTCTTAAGGTCATTACAAAAGATTGTCGTAATAATAAATCCAATCTCTTTTGTTGCTTTGTGGAATTTAGGAAAGCTTTCGATACAGAGCCTAGGAATAACTTGTGGAATAGGTTAGAAGAGCAAAAGGTGCCTTTGGAATTGAGAGCTTCCATGATAAGGTTGTACGAGAATGTCATTTCCAAGTTTTAAAACACTGAGGGATGGTCGAAAGATATAAATTGTAATATAGGAGCTAAGCAAGGTTCCCCCCTCTCCCCTACCCTTTTCGACATTTATATTGATAAGCTAGAAAGTTATTTGGAAGAAGCAGGTTGCGCTAGAACGATCTTAGTTGGGATTGTCATCATCCTTCTCCTATATGCTGATGATATTATTCTTATGGAAAAGTGTCCTTTTGATCTAGATAAACAATTAAGAATTCTGAAGGACTTATGCTCTAACATGGGCATGAGTGTTAATATAGACAAAAAAAAAGTTATAATTATCAAGTCCAAGAGGGACATTTACACTAATTTTTTGTATGACAATATCAATTTGGAAGAGGTGTCTTCTTATAAATATTGAGGAATTGATATTCATCACAAGCTTAATTGGAAAAATAGCATTGAGAAAAGGATTAATGAGAGTTGGAAATCTTATCTCGGTCTTGAAAACAAGTGTAAATCAATAAACCTTGTGATGTGGGATAAAAAGAAATTCCTCTTTGAAACTCTTGTCACTCTTGTTATCTTATATGGTTATGAGGTTTGGGGTTGCAGTATCTCTAGAGAATCTTGGAAAAATATTGAGCAAATCTAGAAGCGTTTTATAACCTATAACCTTAGAATTAAAAACAATACGCCTTATCACATTCTCCTTTTAGAAGCTAGCCTCTCCCCTATCGAAAGCATGGCTATGACCAAGTTCCTAATGTACAATCATAAGACAAATAACATGGGAGACAAAAGAATTCCTAAGCTAGCCCTAGAAGCTAGTCAAAACCACCTTCGGCTCAAACAAGGGTGGTATAAAGACACCAAGACTTGGTTAAACCATTGGGAGATTGACGAAAATGTTGTCTTGCAAAATATTAATGAGATTAAAAATATTATTACTTCTAAGTTTAAAGAGAAAATGCGGTGCAAAAAAGACTTAGAGGTTAAAAGAAAATTAAGATACAATAAGGAGGTCATTAACCCTAATCTAGAAGCTCAAAAGTATATATTTGTCTTAACTAGTTCAAAGAAGAAAACTAATATAGGCAAGATCAGAACGAACTCTCATGAGCTATATAGTGAAACAGGGTGCTGGTCAGTTTCTAAAACACCATGGGATGAAAGGATCTATCATCTCTGTGACACTATGAACGTTGAGGATGAAAAACACTTTCTCTTAGAATTCCCTACCTACAACCACATTAGATCTCAATTTTATAATATTTGTTGCAATACTGACCTTCATAGCCTTCTAGCGCATCAAAATTATAGTGATTTCAAAATGCTTCTCTCCAAGATTTTTGAGCATAGCAATACAATTCTAAAGCAAACTAAATAATTCTTTTTTTTAGGTCTGATAGACCAAAGTTGGTCTTAGTGGACATTAATCATCATCATCATCATCATCATCATATTAACACTAATAATTATCAATAATTAAAGTAATGTTGATATTTATTAACAATTATTATTAAATTATTTATTTGATTGTTAATATATTAATAATAGTGTTAATCATTAATCCTTTAACATTAATATGTATTTTTTAAGAAGAACGGGTAAGGGTCATTTATATTAAAAAAGATAAAGGTTACATAAAAGTAGAGTAGGACTGCTCCCTGGTGGAGTCAATGTCTGTAGTATCTTGTTCCTCTTTTACAAAATTGAAACTATTTCGAAAAATCCCTATTCTGTGGAGACTATAGCTCCTTACAAATTGCCCAAGGAGTAGGATAACAAAACAAAACATACTGATCTTGCGGTCTGTAAAAGATTGCTAAAAAAGAGTCTACTGCTACATATTTGTGATAAGTATTAACAAAAAGAAATTCTAATGTATAGACTATTCTGAAAACAAAATGGATCATTTTCAGCTTTGGGAAAACCATCGAACTGAGAAAATTGTGCAGAGTATGCATAGAAAAGCTATAGGAAGAGTTGAGAGTCTCAACGACGTCCATGATGTTGTGCTGTAGGACCTGGTACACTTTTGACAGAAGGTTCTTAACGCTTTCCGGTGTCCAATTCTTTGTTATCCTGAATGGATGGAAGGCAACGACTTACATCTTCTCAAAGCCTGTCGATTTTCCCTTCAACATTTGCTATGTTCCTGTTGTTGTCATCGGTTTTGGAGTCGATATTCGAGATGTTGATAACCACATAGTCAAGAGTTTCTAAAATGGTGGTAATTCTTCCACTCATCAAGTTATTCCTGTTTCTGACATTAGTATTAGTGGCTTGAGCCAGGGTGTATAGCCTTCCAATGCCTCTCTTCAATTCCGCGTTCTCATCCCTAAGAAAGTGAATCTGATCCTCCATGTTTTCCATCCAAGAGCTGTCCTCAGGAACAGGTGTGATATGAGAGTGGGAATGGAGGGCCTTTCTGGAGTTTTCCAACGAGAGAGCACTGAGGAGGGAGAAGACCAAGTTCAAGGATAACACCCGTAGAGGATGCTAGAAATGGAGCAAGAGGAAAGTCTCCCAGTACACAGTGATCCCAAATCCTCACCCTAGCAAACTAGACTGGAGTCGAGAAGAAGACAAGGCAAAGACAATGCGAGAATGAGAGAGTTTGGGTGAAATCTGGGGTTATAAGATACATGCCATCCCATTGCCAAGGTCGAGGAGGGCAGGATGGATTCCACCAAGCCATAAATGTTTGCTCAAAATGGTTAGGAGGTGGCAGGAGGAGTGCGCCACGCATTAGATGAAATAAATGGGTCAGGTGATGGGGATAAGGAGGGAGGGACGAGTGCTTCGGGTGGTAGTCCAAGGTATATTTCTTGGGTGGCTTATGGTATCCAACGTTTTTCAATTGCATTATCATTACTAACAATATCATCATAATTTATATGGACTCCTTTATAAGCCATGAGATCAGCTGAATGATTGTTTGTTCGTATTATATGAAGGAGTTTGATCGCGTTAAAATCAGTTACAAGATTCTTGAAGATATGATGGTATTTATGAATAGGTTTGTTGAGATTCATGGTTAGATTTCTATCCTCCCTTATAACTAGAAGGGAGTCACCAAAAATCGCTAGTTCTTTCAGACCCAAGCTAGTAGCTAGCTTGAGCCCTTTGATTAACGCAAGCTATTCCATGTTGTTGCTCGTAACTTTTCTGAGCCCCCAAGCAAAATTTGTATGTCTGTTTCCACCAGGGTCAAATATGACCCCTCCCGCACCTACCAACCGGGAATCCTTTAACATTAATATTAACCTTCATATTAAGAAACATTAATATTAACTTTAAACACAACATAATACTATTATTATTATTAATATATTAACATTAATAATATTAATCTTAATAACAGTAATGTTATTAACTTTAATACCCTTAACAAATTTAATAATATCAACCTTCATATTGATATTATGAAATAATGGTATTAATATTAATATTGACACTTTTAAAGATATTTATATTACGAACCACTTCAGGCCCACCCGGGGCATAAGGAAGGGAGATCGATTGTCTCCATTCCTCTTTATCCTCCTAGCAGAAAGTTTGGGGAGAACCATAAAAACTATGATTCAGAATCATACTCTCTAGGGATTATATTTACACCCTAATATCCCGACGCAATCACACCAGCAGTTTGTGGATGATACTATGTTAATGGGGCATGATTTGGTTTAGGGGGATAAGGGAATGAAGCAAGCCCTAAATCTATTTTATGATGCTTCTGGACTTGAGGTCAATGAGGAGAAGTCTCAAATATTTTTCTTCAATACTCCTTTGATTACACAACAAAACATCCTGTGCATTCTCAGATACTAGAAGAGCTCCCTTCCGTCCAAATACCTTGGAGCGCCGCTATTTGATTCAATCATTCTATAGGCCTCATGGAGGGACCTACTAGATAGGATGAAGCTAGATTTGGATCTTTCAACCCCTGAACTTTCCTAGTAGGCTCATCTTCATCAAAACAGTGCTTCAGGTGATGCCTATGTATCTGCTCTCTATGATGGATGCCACCAAAATCATTCTCAGATAGATTCATCAGATTCAGAGAACCTTTCTCTGGGGAGGTTCAGGAGAAAACCAAATGGGCTCTAGTGGATTGGGATACCATATTCCTACCAAAAACCCATGGGGGTATCAGGATGAGAGACCCTGAGATCACCAACCGGGTGATGGGTGCCAAGATATGGTGGTGCTGGGTTTCCCACGACAAAGAACCTTGGGCAATAATGTGGCATTATAAGTATAACACATATTTCAGTAAAATTGGAAAGATTTTATTACAAGAACAATGCCATAATTGAGTTTTTTGGTTATTTTGGAATTCTATATCCACTGTTTAATTCCAAATTTAATGAAATATGTGTTGTATGCTCGTGGATGAAAAAAAGAGACCTCATAAGGTTCAACGACAATTGGACCAGATCCCATTTCTGGAACTTAGTGAAACATGGAAAGGACCTCGTCTAGGACCATAGTTTTTGGGAAATCAAGAAGGGGGACTCTGCGGATTTCTGGAAGGACTCGTGGAAACAAATCCCTCCCATATCACATAGAGGGTAGGTGATGGACACGTGGAGACTAACATTCTGCACCTGGGGCTCGAAGGTCAAGGATTACTAGGAAGAACACAAAGGATAGAATGATTTCAAAATATGGCATTGAACAGAGGAGTGGAAAGAGATTAGTAGAGGTGACCATAGTAAGGAGTTATGTGAAGAGATGGAAGATCGCAACATAAGGGTTAATGAGGAAACTGATAAGTTGTAGTGGGGATATAATTCTAAGGGATCGCTCTAGGTAAAAGAATCCTACTATATAGAATTTGGATGTAGGAAGAGATGCGAGACCCCGGAATGGAGGAAGATCTAGAAAAAAAAATTGTGTCCTAAAGTAGATACATTCCTATGGATGGTGGTAAAAAAAGAATCCTAACAGGGGAAAATCTCAAGAAACAAGGTTGTCTAGGTCCCACTTGGTGTTGCCTCTTCTAGGATAAGGAAGAGACAATGAATCACCTTCTCGATATTTGTCCCTTCGCATCCGCAATATGGGATAAGGGGTCGGAAATATTTAGGAAATCTGATAGGTTCAGAGGCCATCCAAATCAGACCATCATGTAATGGACCAACAACCTGTTGAAGAACTCTCTGGTTAATAAGCTCTGGAAATTATTTCCAGGTTTTGTTCAATGTGATGTATGGAAAGAACGAAACCAGATAATTTTAAGAAACAAGTATCACTCTAAGGAGGAAACATGGCATCTGATAGAATCTCACATCCAGGAAACCCTCTATCTCTCGGCATGTCAAGATAATGTAACTCAAAGTGAGGGTCATGAGGCTGGCATCCTTAGAGCTTGGGGAATCAGGGAAACCCAACATATATTGGAAAACCTCTGGTTGGCATTAGGCATGGGTTAAGTCCTGTGCACTCGTCCACACCTCTGTAGGATTCTTCAAGCTTAATTTTGATGGTGCATCGAAAGGAAACCCAGTCTAGGAAGGATTTGGAGGCTCCATATGCAACCACGAAAGAAGAATTAGATGGGTATTCGGTGGGTATATTGGCAGGGATTCGAACAATATGGTGGAGTTGGAGGGTCTAATCCACGGAATCAACAGTATCATTTTTATTGGAGCACTCCCTATCATTATGGAAGGAGACTCGGCGGTGATAATTAAAATGGTGGTTAAATTACAGGAAGGGAGACTGGTAGCAAAAGTCTTGACCCACTGGAGGTTGGAAAGCTGCCTGGAGAAACTTTCCACCATCATCTCGAACGGGCATGGTCTCATCTTCTGCCATGCTAAATGGGATGGGAATAAATTAGCAGATTACTTGGCCAATGTAGAAACAAGAAATAAAATAATATATTGGAAGGGTCTTGTTGACAGTATGGGGTGTGAAATTCCACAGGGATAGATCACTGAGCTAGAACAAACCTCACAATTTCACACTATTTACTGAGAAGAATTAGACAAATACATGGATCAATTCACTCATAAAACCGAAACACACATGAAAAATTGTTGTTGATACATTAATCAGATGTAAGCTGGAAATAAAAAAGTGTTACAATAGAATGAATTCGATACTCTTGGGAGGATTCGAATTCACCTCAAGTATAGGGTTAGTTTGCATTGGAACCATCTCCCGATAAGGTTCAGTGTCCATCGATGATGAAAATTAGTTAACTAAGGTAGAACTGAGCATAACTGAATCATGTGGGAATCCAAATAGGGGAGGAGACTCCAAGGGGGGAAAATACTGACTTGTAGTGGTCAAAATAGGTGCTCCTACACTTAGTAGCAGTGAAACTAGGTGTAACAGTCAGTTAACGGGGACAAGGTGCCCTAAATCATGGAATTGACTGTGCTAACTCCAAAAATCATGTATGAGGGAGAATTTGGACTTCAGTGATGTAACCAAGGCGCTCTGAGTGGATAGGAGAGCTAATGATGGCCAAAAAAAAGCTCCGAGGGGGCCAAAGTAAGGACTAGGTGCTAGGAGACTCAACTGCTAATGCATGGATGCATGGAATGCTACATGGAATGCATGCATGCAAGAAAAATGCATGAAAATCATGCAAGACCAAAATAAGATGGTGAGTATATTACAACACCTTCCCTTAAGCCGGACTATGAGCAAAAATAAAGGAAAATTAGGGCCATGGTTATTGAGACCAAAGGTCACCCCATATAACAATCTAAAAAAAGTGAGGAAGAAGGAAAACCCAGTGGAAAAAAAAAAAACATGTCAAGATAGACTGAAACACACCAAAAATTGCTGCTCAAGACTCAAGTAGGTGTGATGATTGATTAAATTTCTGGAGGTATATTCCTCTTGGCAAGATGTGAATCATGCTCCAAAAACATGTGCTTGAATTCTCCTTCAATGCATGCAAGAGAATCTGGAGTCTTTCTAAACTTGCTCTTCAGATCAAACGTGGTGAGAACAAATCCAAAAATATGAATATCATCCTGGAACCTGTAATTCGAACCAGCTGAGGTAGGATCAGCTCCAATCAGATCTAATTTATCTTGAAACTTGAACTTATGATCAATGGAATTTAAATCAGCTCCAAGAATTGATAGATGGTTTCTTATGATCTCCTTTGAACTAGCAGGGTTGAGATCAAAACCAAAATCACCAAAATGTTCCTGAGACTTGAACCCAAGCGAATGGTAGTGTCGTCCATCTTCAGTGAAACTCTGATAACATGTGTTAATGATCAAATAGAAGTTCATATGAAGCATGTGATCAAGGAGGGCGAATGAACACCTCTAAACTCTGATTTAACCTCCAAAACATTCAATAGATCATCATTCTACACACTAGCAGACTCATGGGAAGTAGAGAATTCGAAACTCTCTTCAACTTCTAGAGTAGTAACGGACATATCTTTCTCAGAATTTGAAATAGAAGACATTGAGAACATGAGTGAGGAATGGATAATCTCTACAAAAGGATCATCTTCATTAGTTGTATCACTCTCATCTGCATTAGCTACATGGGAAGGGGACAATTCGAAATTATCTTCAACTTCTAGACAAATAGAGGAAGAAATGTCTTCAACATGAAATTTATGTGTTGAATCTGCAGCTTTTTCTTCATCATGGGAGATGATTGAGGCCGAGACATAATTAGAGAGAACACTTAAGGAGGTATCACTGGGATTTTTCTCCAAATAATTTGCACCAATCTCTTCATTCTACTTTCCAAATGATTTTTCCAGTTGGGCCCATAGATCACTTGGATATTCAATAGTTTCCATGAAGTAGTGCATACTAGGAGACATAGCAATACACATTGCTCCAAAGGCTCTGTCACATTCATTTAGCTAATAATTCTATTTTTCATGGGAAGAAAAATCTCTCATAACACCAATACACATATCAAAAAGACCTTGTCTCTTCAGATATGCTATCATCTTTGGTTTCACTCATCATAGTTGAATGGAGAGAGAGGAGAAATTGCTTTCAGATTCATGGAAGCTATTGTAGAATACCTACAAAAAGAATGGAAAAATATCTGGAGGATTGTTACTGAATCTATTGAACACTGCTTTAGGACAGTAGGTACTTTTATCTGGATCCTTCACACCTAGCTATATCTCAAATGATTTCTCCAATGAATTCAATGCAATGGAACCAAGATTTTTTGTGGAAATCTAGAGTATTATGGTGCTCTACTAAAAGAAACTGCTCAATCTACTTCTGGAACTACTGCAACTACTGCTACTGTTGCAACTGCGCCTGCACTCAAAATCTCTCACGAGATATGATACCATGTGAAATTCCATGGAGATAGTGTTGGTTGTGGAGCCTGATCTTCCAGTCTCATAGATGATGTTGTTTCAGTCATGTTTGTACCCCATGTTTGGTTATGATCCCAGCACGCGCAATGGGGGGTCCCATAGAAATTTTTGTTATGGTTTTTTTTTTCGCCAACAGATTACGGGCCCATGGTTTTGTGTAGCCCGTGGTATTTTCCCATGGTATTTACCCTTTAAAAGGAATACATTGCAATACTGTTGTGTAATGTATTATAGCATTGTAAAGATCTATGAGATCGTGTAAGAGAGACTGAGAGAGAGTGAAGAGTAAGTTGCAGCGGATGTGTTGCAGGTTGTATCCCTTCATTTGTTGGATGGTATAATAATAAGGACCTGGAATTTATGTGTGAACGTAGCCCATCTTGGGTGAACCACGTTATATTGGTGTCTCTCTTGTAATGTGTTTATGTAATTTATATTTGCATCTTGTTTATTGTTATTGCTCTGCGATCTTGTTTTTCTAACAGATAGATCACGAAGCTAGAAAAAACCTCACAATTTCACACGATTATTACTAAGAAGAATTAGACAAATACATGGATCAATTTACTCATAAAACTGAAACACACATGAAATTTTTTTGTTGATACATTAATCATATGTAAGCTGGAAATCAAAAAGTGCTACAATAGAATGAATTCGATACTCCCGGGAGGATTCGAATTCACCTCAAGTATAGGCTTAGTTTGCATTTGGAACCATCTCCTGATAAGGTTCAGCGGTCACCAATGATGAATAATCAGTTAACTGAGGTAGAACTGAGCATAAATGAATCATGTGGGCACTAAAATAGGGGAGGAGACTCCAAGGGGGCGAAATACTGACTTGTAGTGGGAAAAATAGGTGCTCCTAAACTAAGTAGCAGTGAAACTAGGTGTAACAGTCAGTTAACTAGGAAATCAATGGGACAAGGTGCTCTAAATCATGGAACTAACTGTGCTAACTCCTAAAATCATGCATGAGGGAAAGTTTGTACTTCGTGATGTAAACAAGGCGGTTTGAGTGGATAGGAGGGCTAATGATGGCCAAAAACAAGCTCCAGGGGGGGCAAAGTAAGGACTAGGTGCTAGGACACTCAACTGCTAATGCATGGATGCATTGAATGTTGTATGGAATGCATGCATGCAAGAAAAATGCATGCAAAGCATGCAAGACAAAAATAAGATGGTGAATATATTCCAAAATGGGGGACCTTGACACCAGAAGGAAATGCATCCAAATTGCAGCTAGCGACGTTGCAAACCCGGCTGTGGGTGAGTCCAACTAATAAGGAGACGTGGCACATCTCTGGCATGCAATTTGGGTGGACACGTGTCGAAGGAATATTTTTAATGTTAACATGTGGTAAACGGATTATGATAAGGTGTAAGAGCGTGAGGGGGATTTATTGATTCTGGCATAGTACGAGGAAGTAGGCGAGGTTTGTAATGGCGACTGGAATCGATACGGAGCTCAGTAGGAAGGGATGAAAAACTATTATGGAAAGAATTGGGATTTGCGTCGGCATGAGAAGCCATTATTGGCATGTCATCTCAAGAGTAATGGATCTTTCACCCACCATCTGGTATAAATCAAGGGACAAGGATGGTGTTTCATCAAAAGAGATAAGCCGTGAGCTTGGTCGTTCTCTGAGAGAGGACGTGAACTTGAATAGGAAGGAGCAGAAAGGTGGTGGGACATATGTTGGAGGTAGTTTTTGGTTCGTCGTCATCTACATTATGGAACCTACCAAGAATTTTTAGCAAGCAGATAATTCAAGGAAACGTCGGGCTAACTGTGAGCATATCAGAGCCGTGCAAGATGCTTGGCACTACAGGGCATCCATCCCTTCGTTAATCAGGGCCGACCTAGAGATGATGGAGAATGGGGTTTTGAAGGATGTTCTGGAAAATTCACCTTCGCTAGATGAAGTTGCTTTGGATATTTGGACCCAGGATCCGAGATCATCAAGGGCAAGGCAGGCACTCTATGAAAAAATTGTGACTCTTTACTGGATAATTAAGGGGTTGTTGAGCAGAGTTCTATTGGAAAGAGAGGATAAGTTGGGTGGGGATGATATTCCCTTGGCATTTTGAAAATAGATTTACTCTGATACCCGCCTCCTCCACATGAAAATTTCCGTTATCGGGAAGGAATTGGGGATTCCTTTCCTCTCCAAAATGGGCTATTTCGATCTTGATCCAGCGGAGCAATCATAGAAGAAGACCTTTGACGGTGGTGTGACTGGGGAGACGAGAGTCCCTCTGTCGTCCAAGGAGTAGCGCTTTCCCGTCATGGTTTCTGCTGTCCTGTTAATTCTTGTTTTGCTTCTATATTTTTTTGCATTATGGGATGGTTCTCCAGTGGTGGGTCTCGACATGGATCACTATCTTTTTCTGTTTTAATGAACGTTAAGTACGCAAAATCCGTTTTGTATAGGCTCTCGTTCCTAGTTTTGTTGCCTTGATTTTTCTAATATGTATGCTTTGTTTTTCCTCCCAGAGGAGGAGCATTATGGTTCATGGTTGTAAGGCCTCGGACCTGTTAAACTCACGGTTTCAGACTTCCAAATAGACTCATGAAGTTCATTTATGTACTCTGTAAATTTTTCAATAGAAAGGTTTTACTTATTTTACAAAAAAAAGATACGTATATTACGGTTGATGCACAATCATGAGCTTCTTTAAAAACACTTTAATTGACACATAAACTGAAGAAAAATAAAAGGAAACCTCTTGTAATGTACCCAAAAATCATAATAACAAAAAAAAATATTTTTCATACTTGATACCCTAATGCAATCATAAGTAAGATACAAAGCTACTCTATGTTAGATTTCCGAGCTTGTTTATATAATCAACTACCAATAGACCAATGTATTAAAAGCATATTTAAACGCGCCTATATAACATATTATTCTTGTGACTCTTACAAAAAATCCTAACTACAATATTCTCCATGGCCGCAACATTTATAAAGCACATTCATTTTCATTATATAAGACTATATGAATGCAATAATAAAATTCATTTCAAGGGTAATATAATTTATTTCTAGTTAGAAAACAAAAATAACTATATCATTTATTAATACCTAACTACCTCAATTCTTACAACATGTTTAATCTCCATACCTTTCCATCTCACATCTTATATAAGTACAATTGTATACCCACAATATATAAAATGTCATAATGCATATACTAAGGCTTGTCATGTATATAAAATGCAAATTATAATATATATATATATATATATATATATAACTTAGGCTCTATTACATATACTAAGCCTCTTTTTTGATAAAAGTACAAGACATATCAATTGCAATATATATATATATTAAAACAATTATCTATATATTTTTCCCTTCCCATAATCCAATCCATATATATATATATATAAACTAATCCATATTCTTGGCCCTTTGTTTATTTAACAAATAAATTACATGATGTGTGAAATCTAACATTTAATCAAAGTATATCGAATTAACCAAACTACAAGCTACGCAAACAATCAAATAACTATTTCAATCCCATCGAATTAGAGAAACAAAAGCACTTATTTCAAAGTCAAAGATATGGGTAAACAATAAAAAGAGTTGGACGATTATTCTGCATGGCACTATATCAAACCTATCCAATTAGTGAATAAATAAATAAAAGAAGAATGAGTTGTCATCGCATCATTCTATTCGATATAATGATTATACATGGCGCTATTTAAATCCATTGAATTAATGAACAATCTCTTGTGGGATATCGTTGTAGTATTAACTCCAACTCATTGACATGGTTCAACTAACAGATGGGTCGACATAAGCAACAACCGGTCATGGCAGCTCGCCACTCGAACTGGGGTTCAATAGGACGCAAGTGAGATGGTAAAGGGCAGATCGCCAGGACCGTAAGGGTATATACAGAGCCCTCGGCTCTTGCAAATAATTCCCAAATCTGAGAAAGGTATCCACAAATAATTTCAACAGTAATATATATATATATATATATATATATATATATATATATATAAACTTTTATTACTTCTTAGGCTTAACCCGTCTGTTCCATTATACGCAGAGATCACTCAATCCCAAGTTCAATTGTGGTATAGTATGATATGAGATTTAGCCTGAAACTTAAATCTACTACCCACTATCTCGTTTGCATAAATTCGTAAAAGGAAATAAACAACATTCTTGCTGTACATATTATTCCAGACACTATAGGAAGGAAATAAACAACATTTAACGGCTCATTCAATTTGGGACTGTACTGCACGAGATAATACAATGTTTGGCAATTTATTCTAATCGAATCAGTGCAAGAATTAAAAGAACACATATTCGACAATGTATCTCAATCAAACAGTGTCCCAATATTCTTAACTGATATTAGATTGCTACAACCTATTTCGTTATCTAACTTCATTTATTTACTTGACTGTCACTAATAGTTGATTCACAGTAAACTATCTAACAAAAATACTTTCTACATTTAATGTAATCATTATACAAACATGAAATAATACACTTAGTTGAGAATAGAAGGGGAAAAACACTTAGGGCTCCCAAGATCCTCCAAACCATAGAAGAAAACATCCACACTTACTTTCCCAACGTCACCTCCTAGATGGATCACCACCATAGACAAATGAAGTCAAGAATATCTGAATGTAACACTCTTCCCAAGAGTCTGTAATAGATCAAATGATGGACTTTCAAATAGAGAGATTACTTAGCATATTGCCCTCAACATAGCAACAATTTCTCTTTATGCACCACACAACCTCTTGTGTCTTCTCAGTGGTGTCTTCTCAATGCACCATTATATAAATTTTGCCCAGGTCTTGTGACATCTCAATCAAATCTCAAACAAATATCTTGATCCCTATAATTGTTGATTTGATCGCCTTGTTGAGATTTTGACTTGGATTTCATTGATACCAAATATCTTCCTTGCTATCCACTTGTTCATTGTCTCATGATGGTGTCCCCTCTTTCAACTGGTGGCACCAAGTACCTATTTTTATTAATAATAATAAAATAATGTTTCGTGTGCATAATATTCACCAAGTATAGAGTTTTATAACTCTTTTAATGTTTGGAGAATATTTCTCAAATAAAAACATTAAATCAATAATTCAAAAGTCTTGGAGGTATTACATTTCTCTCTCCCTTATTTTTAACACCGTCATCAATATTATTTATTTAGTCTTCTTTCTCATTCTGGAACATGGAAGTATATGTTGCTCGCATACGATCATCCATTTCCCATGTTGCCTCCTCAGGGATGAAGTGCTTCCATTGCAGTTTTATTTGAGCGATGGCTCTGTTCTGCAACATAAGCTCCTTCCTGTTTAGGATATGCAAAGGATCTATCTGGAACTCACATTTGGGTTCTACCTGAATCACACCCCAATCGATGATATGAATAGCATCATGTATATATTTTTTCAATAATGAAACATGGAAAACATTATGAACTTTTATAGGAGGAAATGCAAGTTGATAGGCTACCAACCCTATATTGACTAGCACTTCAAAGGGTCTCTTTGGAGCTAACTTGAAACATCTTCCCAAGATTAATGTACTTCTCTTTGGATTTATCTTTAAGTATACAGTATCCTTGACATTGAACTCTCTTTGGAAATTTCTTAAGATCTGTATAAATTTTTTGTCGATCTTGAAAAACTTTTAAATGATGTTGTACTTATTTAACAGATTGTTCCATCTCCTTCAATATATCAAGTCCTAGAATAATCCTATCAACAAGTTTATCCCATGATACATGAATGTGTCATTTCCGACCATATAACACTTCATTTGGACTAATCGTAAGAGATGCTTTATAACCCTTGTTATAAGCAAACTCAACTAAGTGTAAATAATCTTCACATTTATTTGGCTTGTCCATCACATACATATGTAACATATATTCAAGAAATTGATTTTTCCTTTCAGTTTTCTCATTTGTCTCAGGATGGTAAGTAGTACTAAAACTTAATTGAGTGTCTAAACCTTTAAATAAATATTTCCAAAAGTTACTTGTAAACTTTGCATCCATGTCACATATTACAACTCTAGGAATATCATGCAAACAAAAATCTCTTTCATAACAATATATGCTATATTTATTTCTTTAAAAGTAGACTTTATTGGTATAAAATGTGCAGCTTTACTCAATTTATCAACAATCACCATAATTGAATCATGTTGTTTGGAAGTTCTAGGCAACCGAGTTATAAAATATGTGCTTATTGCTTCCCATTTCGCTTTCGGAATAGGTAAAGGTTAAAGTAAACCAATTGGATGTTGATGTTCAGCTTTTACTTGTTGACATTCAAGGCATCTAGCGAAATAATCAGTAGTATCATTTTTCATATTAGGCCAATAATAATATTTTCTTAGCATTGTTATCATTTTTTTATATCTCGGATGTCTGGAATGTGGTTTCTTATGTAATTCATTTAGGATTAATTGTTTGACTTCTTCATATTTAGGTACATCTAACCGATTTTCATATGTTACCAAGTATTTTGATCCCATAGAAAAAGCTATGGATTCACTTCCATCTAGATTTTCCTTCATTTTTTCCTTAATTTTTAGATATTCTTCATCATTTTTAGATGTGTCCTTGATTATATCTTCTAAATCTATTTTATAACTTCTAATGGCACCTACAAAATTTTGAAATGCATTCAAACTTAAGGAAACTACCACTCTATTTCCCTTGCCCTTTATATGTTTGATCTCAAATTCATACTCGCTCAAGAAGTCTAACCGCCTTACTTGGTGAGCATTTATATTTTGTTGGTCAAACAAATACTTCAGACCGATGTTATCGGACATTAAGGTAAATTTTCTTCCAATAAGATAGTGTCTCCACATTTTTAAAGCATGAATTATTGCAGCCAATTCTAAGTCATGTGTTGCATAATTTATTTCATGTTCCTTGAGTTTTCTTTATTCATAAATTATTACATAATCATCTTGTAATAATACTCCACCTAATCCTTCTAAGAAAGAACATGTACATATGACAAAGACCTTGTATGGATCCATATCCTTAGAATAGGTGATGTTGTAAGTTAAGTTTTTCAAAATTTTCTTGGCATTTATTAGACCATATAAACTTTGTTCCTTTCTTTTGTAATGAATTTATTGGATAGGGAATCCTTGAAAACCCTTCAATGAACCTAAGATAGTAACCTGTGATCCCCATAAAGGATCTAAATCCGGTTACATCTTTAGGAACTAGTCAATCTATGATTGCCTTGATATTATTAGGGTCTACTGAGATTCCTTCTTTAGAGATTACATGTCCCAAATAATGGATTTTATCTTGATAAAAGTCACATTTACTAAATTTTGGGTTAACCATTATTAACATAGACAACTATAGTTAACTATGGTTAGCTAAATTCAACCTCTTAAACCCTTGGTCTAACCAGTTAGATAAATGACCCCATCTAATCTTGGGATATAATTTATTTTAACATTAAGTTGTATTCCTAGGTGTTAGACTAATTTATGTGTCCCATTAGCATACATGGACCTCATCTCATGGTGTTTATACACAAGTGTGCCCCAATGTTGCTTTGTTTCCCGCTTTTACCTCTGTTTTACTGAGTAAGAGCGCTCTGGTTGCTTTTGACAGCTTTATCCCGCTTTATACTTCTTTTCTGCTATATAAGGTTGGATAAGGGTGCTACCATGATTTTTCCAAGTCTGCTTTCTTTATGTCACCACCTCTTCCTACCTTTTCTCCTGAAAATCCTCCAGCATGCTGCTTTTGAGTCACTCATGGCCTACCAAGGCTGCTTTAGCCAACTCGTGATTTCTAGCCTAGATTTGAAATCTATTTTTGCATAAATGGGAGATTTATGCTTAATCTAATCCTGCCACTTGTGTTCATTTCAAATTGCCTCCAAGGCATTTGAAATTCTCTTATGAGATGTATTATTTAATGTACAATCATTATTCATTAATAGGATGATGGAATTTTGTCCAATTGAGTTTCTTTTTCTTGTGTTTTTTTGCTCAAATTTTCCTCTCTGCATTCTTGAAAAACTAATTGTGAGGATTTATGAAATTCCCTCACACGGGTGGATATACTACAGTAAAAAAATCCTCATAATGTTTAACACAGATCTACATAAAAATAGAGAAGAATATCATAGAGAAAAGAGAGTTCTGAGTGTAAAAAAATTTCATGTTATTCCTCCACAATATATGGGAAATTAAGTAATATTACATGCAAGAGAATTCGTGAGCCTTTGATGGAATTCAAATTCCATTGAAGAGACAAGCTTAGTTAGCATTGGATCCATCTCCTGACAAGAACTAGTGGCAACTAATGATGAATGCCAGTTAACTAAAGGTGGTTGGCGCATGATTGAGCCACTAGGATAGAATTTAGGGAAGGAGAACCCAAAAAGGAACATGAGGTGACTTGTAGTGGTCAATAGGGCGCTACTACACTCAATATCAGTGAATTTGGGTAGAAGGGTCAGTTAGCTAGGAAATCAAGGGGACAAGGCTCCTTAATTCAAGGAACTGACTCAACTAACTCCTAAAATCATGCATGAGGGTGCATTAGATCTAAAATGATGCGGATAAGGTCCTATGAGTGGATAAGGAGGCTAATGATGACCAATATTAAGCACTAGGGGGTCAACAACATAGTTTAGGTGCTAGGAGACTCAATTACCAATGCATGGAATGCATGACTAATGCATGAAATGAATGCATGCATGTATAACCAAGGTATATATGGATAGAAAGTTCCAACAGGTTTCTTCAATGAACTAGATTCAGACAATGAAAAATTCTCACATGGTATCAGAGCCATCAGGATAACAGTTAGTCTCAGATACTTTCATTTGAGCACCAGAAGCAGTGGAGTTTCCACGGAAGTCCTTGGGGAAATCACCTTGATAGCTTTGGATTTGCCATTGAAATATTCTTAGGCTTGAAGCACTCCCAAATGTGCTTAGTGTCAAAGTAGAGATTAATTGTGCTTACTGAATTTCCCCTTGAGTGTTTTTTAGGTCTTTTTTGCAGGTACAACAACTTCTACAATGGATTCGAAGTCAATTCCTTCTCTATCTTCTTCAAAGTATTATATTTGGAAATTGAAGATGTTTGAGCATCTGAAGAGATTGGATATCTTTGATATCTCTATTGGAGTTATTGCAAAGCTAAAATCCTTTGAAGAGAAAGATAGTTGGATGAATGATTGTGATAGAGCATTTGGAATCATGTGTATGGCCATAACTCCACACATGCAATACCTTATTGGTACAACTAGATACCCAAAATATCTCTGGAAAAATTTGGATAGAGCTTTTTGAAATCACAATGAGGGTGAGATAAGACATATGGAGAGCGAGCCTATCAGTGACACCTCATCAAATTTTCTCATTGATTTCACTAATGTCTCAGCCTCAAACCTCTCTGAAGAAGTTGTTAAAGATGATGAAGAAGAAATTGCAGAAATTTCACAGTCGGTTCATGTTGAATATAATCTCCATCATTTGAATGCTTCATCTGCAAGTCATGAAGTATAATATGAAGAGACTTATTCTATGGCTCTAGAATATGTTGAGGATCATGAATCCTCATCCTATGATGCTAATGATAAAGAAGGTTCAACTAATGGATCTTCTATTGTTGAAGAGTATTGCATCCATTGACGGTTCTCTTGTCATTATTCATATTTTGATCTTAAGGATGATAAGCTAGTTTTTTTATCATAATGTGCATTCTTCACAAGTTGTTGGTGCACAACAAGCTGATCTCACTAGGCTATTTGGACCCAAAATATGATGGCATATATGTCGTATTTTCTACATCTTGTCGTCGACAATCCGACAACCTTCATATTTTTTAAACGTCGGTCAAAATTTGGCTGATATCCAACGGCAGGTCGACCCGTTGGATATCCTACACCAACTTTCGACGGATATGACATCGGTTATCCGACAGCTAGCACTTAAGATAATGTCGAATATCAGACGACAGTTCAATGTAAAAATGGCCGCCATCCGACATTCTTAGCCGTCGTTGGTATGGAAAGAACGTCGGATATCATAGACGTGAAAGTCGGATATCCGATGATAGTTCCATGTAAAAATGGTTGATACCCAACATTCTTAGCCGTCGGTGGTATGGCATGAACGTCAAATATTTTAGAAGTGGTTGTCAGACATGATCTCGGATATCCGACAATGTGTTTGTATTTTAAAAAAAAAACCTCCAAGGTGATGCCCTAGGGTCATAGAGTACAATTTCTCTAGGGTCATAGAGTACCCCCCAACTTTCCACCCCTAGAGGCTCATGACAATTGTTAGTTTCAAACATAAATATTATTTATTTATTTCGTAAATTCGTATTATTCATCCTTACACATGTCACCTCCATGCACAACTTTGTAATATTTAAATGCATAAATGATGGAGGACACAAATTATACAAGCGCTTCCATAGATGGAGGACACAAATTATACAAGCGCTTCCATAGATGGAGGACACAAATTATACATTTTCTGTCACATCAGAGTTGTTGAAAAAAAATGAAATGACCTTCCACACGGAACATGTGTTAGGAGAGAAACTTTTGGGGATGAATACGATAACACGCGTGCGGAAGTTGTTGGATTTGGGTTACATGGCCAACATTCCCTAATCGCAAGTCCCATATTTGTAAATATCCTTGCATGAAGGCTGAAGCCGATGTTCTAAATTCTGCTCCCCCTTCAAGTTTTGCCGACTTTGATACAGGTCAAAAATTTTCACCGAAACTGTCTGCGAGGCCTAAATTACGATAAGGTACTCAAGGACATGATCATTAATTTATGGTCGTACTTTAATGGGATTTGAAAGATACAACTACCATGAACCAAAGTCTTAAATGGATCCGGTGTCAATACACAAAATGGGATTAAATTAATGAAATTGCATGTAAGCTAACAATAAAATATTCGCATTAGTGGAAATATCTTGAAAATAAATTTAACAAAGCCCTGAAAGAAGTTGCCTTGTAATAAACACCATCAAGATCTTTCAGGGCTTTGTTACATTTATTTTCAAGATATTTCCACTAATGCGAATATTTTATTGTCATCTTACATGCGAGTTCATTAATTTAATCTCGTTATGTGTATTGACACTGGATCCGTTTAAGATTTTGGTTCGTGGTAGTTTTATATTTTAAATCCCATTAAAGTACAGCCATAAATTAATGATCATGTCCTTGAGTACCTTATCGTAATTTAGGCCTCACAGACAGTTTTGGTGAAAATTCTTTACCTGTATCAAAGTCGGCAAAACTTGAAGGGGGAGCAGAATTTAGAACATCGGCTTTAGCCTTCATGCAAGGATATTTACAAATATGGTACTTACGATTAGGGAATGTTGGCCATGTAATCAAAATCCAACAAATTCCTCACGCATGTTACCGTCTTCATCCTCAAACTTTTCTCTCCTAACACATCTTCCGTGTGGAAGGTCATTTCATTTTGTTTCCACAACTCTGATGTGTTTCATTATCTTTCATTTTGTTTAATGAAAATAATTAATGTATCTACCTCTATGTCGAAACCATTTTCAATGTTGATGCCACTACCTTCCTTATTGTCTTACAAAAAGGCATGAGAATGAGGAAGAAGTCTTAAAATTGTGGAGTTCACCTTCAAAGAGTGCCTTAAAATCACATTGATAAGGAGTGATAAGAAGATCATGACAATCCAACATGTCAAATTGTCACCTACCCAAATTTCTAAACATTATTATTTAATTTACAAAAATACTTTATGTTAAATTTAATTACAAGTTTTGTAATTATGATCAGTTTTGATCATGGATGAATGTAATTACTGAATATTATTATTTAAATAAATTAATTAGGAGACAAACACTCAAGAGGACTGTTGAATGAGTGTTCACCAACCCACTGGGAGGAATGGGAACTATTGGAAGGTATGGGACACATGGAAGCAGTTACATCACACCACTAACTGTTGGTTATGGGAAAACTTCTCCTAAAATAAGGCATTATCCCCCAAGTGGAGGGAGTGAGCAGGCAGCTCATTTAATGACCCAGTAACATTTGAAAAGGCCTAGGCAGCCTATAAAGGAAAATTCGAATTGGGTAGGCAGCCCTTAATCAACATTTATGCATAATGTTTTCCTCTTGTAAATCAGGTGATTTCAAGAGAGATTCAAATAAGGGAGGTTGGTGGTGGTTGAAAACTGAGTTTTGCTTATCTACTGAGAAGAAACAGAATTGAGGAACAAGTCTTTTAGACTGCTACCAATTGAAGATTTAGAAGATTACTGCTACAACAAGAAGAAGTCCTAATTCCTGAATTTTCTTCCTCCTGGTGGTTCAGCGAACAGGCTCGAGGGTCCTAAGACAGTATTTGATTGTTTTCAAGAGTTTGGTTGGGTGGAACAGTATTCCTGAGTTGTTTGTTGCCCTACATAGTTTCTCAGGTTCACAAAAGATTTCCTAACTTATCTCAGTAAATATTTATGTTCTGTTTATCTAGTATTATTATGTTTATTTGCTTTTGAAAATAATCTAATTCTGGAAATGTTTAAGTTTAATGTTAAATTGATAAATCAATATCCCCATTTTTCCACATGTTATTTGGCAGCATCGTGCTCTAGTAGAGATATGCAAATTAAAATAGATTAGAAGATAGGCAAAATTTTCCATTGAATTCGATAGATAGATAATATTCTTATATGTATCAGTTTTATGTTCTTAAGTTAAATAATTGTAGGAGGTCTGTATAATATTCAGTATATATAATATTTCCTCAGTTATATGATAAACAGTCAATAAATAATTCCTGTACAATCATCCTGCATTACATTTAAATAATGTCCATGGAAGGTAGATAAATTACATACTGTATATTGTTTTAAGATTACTAACATTGAATAAAACATTCTTTATAATAAGCTGGAAAACATTAGTTTTTCACACAGACTTCGTATTTATATATTCCACTCACACATAGTTTCATTACAATTACTACACTAGTATTATATGTATAGAAATTAAATTATAGACAGATTTGTAGTTTACACAGTTTTCACGATTTTCTGCACTATACACTCATATTGTTTGCACTTACTATAATAAAGATGTATTATCTATAAATTTAATAAATGATAAGGAATTACTAAACACTACTATTTTCACCATGTATTTATTTCTCTCTTTTAGATCTGCTAAACACTATTTGTGATTATTGAAAATCTCAGTCTCATATAAAAAAGAAAACCCTAGCTAGATTCAAACCTTTTCTTTTATTGTTTCATAACAAAACTTTTTACTCTTTTCAAACCTGGGATCGAAACCGATCCATTATCTTAACTATTGCTCAGGTTATCATTTTCAACAAAACCCGATTTAGGGTTTGACCCTATTCTGTTCTTTTGCAAAAAACATTATTGAATTATTAGTTCAACCTTTATTCTATTTAGATTTCAAACATTGGAAAATAAGAACACATATTATCATCCTACAGTATCAAGACAAACCACAGAGACTCTTACGAAAAGTTAGCATACATTTCCATCTTAAGGTTGAAGTTAAATCATACACAGAACCCTTATCATCAACGATATCTTCAAAACCCTAATCTAGCTCGAAAGACTTTGTAATAACTTTCAGCATGAAGACGATTAACGACATCAACTTACAGTATCCAGATGAACAAACCAAATATCTATACAATGTTTTAAACGTACATTGTATTACCAAAAGGAGTTGTATTCCTACACAGAGATCGAGCCCTCGGCTTTCTATCTTACTGTCACAAACGATTACGAAAAACAAGTCGAATCTCATAGAACCTCAACATCATAACAATATAACCTCTAAAACAAAGACGAAGCTCTCGAGCAACATTTATAATATGTTTTGAAAAACAAAGTTACACAGGGTTTATCCCAAAATTTCAATAGGAAGAAGAGCCCAAATATTCAAAATCGACGATTTATATCTCCAGTCAACAAACAACAAAGTTTGCAAAATATAGTACCCCAGTATCACTGTTAACAAACTTGTTTCGAAGATTTCCCAAACCATCTTCAATGATAGAGCCACGGCACAAACGAAGGGCACTATGAGGGTATGGAAGACCCAAAGCTTACTGGTGTAAGAGTGCTTGGATTTTCCTTTCGCCATACCCTAGCCAAACGTTCTTTTTACACCCTGCAACTGACATTAAGCCTGGAGTTAGTTATCTGATACATTATAAACTGAAGCTTTTGAAATGCAAATACCCTCTGCTAAAACAAAAGCTTACCTTCACAGCTTTAACGAGAATATTGTCACGAACGACAACAGGGAGTCATTATCCTCGCTCAAACTTTGTTTTCTTTCATTTCACTCCTTCTTGTCTCAAAAATTATAAAGCTCAAAACTATAACCTTTCGAACCAGAGAATCTAACCCTTCAAAACCACATCATTATCATAGTAAGAAAACCTGCAACGTCAACTTCTTTAGAAGGTCTCGACATCGAAACCTCTCCCATGGCTTCTACCAAAACTTCAGTAGCCTGTCAGCCACCCCAGTCGAAACAATAGCACAATGAACCACTTTTCCAAGTTCTTAACTCATTCCACGATAGGTGTTAGGGTTTCCATCCGACGGTTTAGATTCATCACCATCGATGGTCTCCACATTGCCAGCAAACTGAGCTTTGGTACAAACGACGTCCACAATAAATGCCCAACCTACCTTACAGGTTGATAATGCCACCATGGCACACAGTGGAGTACGCATAACCTACGTGTGGCGCATTATTCTTATTTATCGACAAGTTTGGAGACATTCATGTCTACATGGATCTTTGGACATCCAACTCGGCAGGGATATGGCACCAAGCTTTTAATGCAAGATCAATGCATGATCTCTACCACAGCTCGAGACTGACGTCATTTATTAAACCAACAACCTATTAAGTTTCTAATTAAATTCCTGTTAGCATCCTCGACGTGACTTTAAACCCTGCATTGTTCATGTTAATATAACATTTTAAATTCGCCATAGTATTAGTAACAATATGCAAATATTTCATTATATTGCTTTCCCTATATTATAATCGTTTCGACATAATACAATGTGATAACAATTGCAAACTATTTATATAGTTTAGTGATAAATCTAATGTTTGCATTTTATTACAATGAGTTCTGATATGAATATATAATGTTCATAATAAACCAAAAATCGATATAGTTACATCACTATATACATAGGACTTTGAATACATCACGATATGGGATAATAGTTGAATAGTTCAAGTCTTATTTTGCAAAATAGTTAATCTATGTGTTGTAATTGTTTATTATCTAATTGTTACAAATGTCTAGTCTTTGGAAAAGACTATTCTTGCTTACTTAAGACCTAAATAATTATAGTAGTGAATTATGAATGGTGAACCATAAGACTTATAAAGTTAATCAAAAGTGTTGTATAAAACTCGCATACATTTATGCTATCACATAAAGTTTGGTAATTTGGAACAATAAGTTCTCCAGTTTCCTATCCACTTTATTAATGCGATAAAATGATACTGTACCATCTTAGTACTACTAATTAAATGGCGACAACAAGGAAGCTAATACAATGACGATGACAAAACCAGCTAGCACAATGACGACAACAGAACCAGCTAGTATAATGACGACTACGGTGATGATGTGTACTTGAGTTGATACAAGACGAACCTTGGAAAGTTGAAGAGTAAGCACGTGAATCATACCTGTATGCTTTTACAATTGCAACAATCTCTAATTATTCTATTTTATTTTCAAAAGATGAAGTTGAATTCACGCGAACTAGAATTATTGCAATCATGAAACTTCTTACCTGTTGTCTGCACATAGAACAGGCCCAATGTTTTAGCATTACAGCTAAGTAAGCTTCGGGGTCCCTCATAGGACTAACTTGGACAGCAAAGAAGCAAATTGTCAGTATAGTTTCAAAGAAAAAGTCCCATATCATATTTCTAACCTAGCATTTCATTATTACATCATTCATACATTCCATTGCATTAAAAAATGTCGCATCAAAAGTCTGATCTAACCATGCATTTGACTATCTTAATGATAGATGTTACGAATGTAATTAAGTTGTCACTGTCGAACTAGTTTAATCAGAATTATATTTGTGTTTAGTACAAACAGTTGTTTAGTTAACGTTGTTACATTCAGTAATTATTATTTTCCGCAATTATAAGTTATCATAAATTAAGCTATTATTGCCTTTAACAAAAAAATTTAAATTTTTACAAAAATATGGGATGTTACATGTGGTATCAGAGCACAGATTCAAACTCTAGGCCTGA
This sequence comes from Larix kaempferi, assembly GCA_027924585.1. Taxonomy (NCBI): domain Eukaryota; kingdom Viridiplantae; phylum Streptophyta; class Pinopsida; order Pinales; family Pinaceae; genus Larix; species Larix kaempferi. The sequence continues at coordinate 2,575,967 of BSBM01000013.1, forward strand.
ATGAGGTCCAAAACACGCAGTAGAAATTTTTATATACAACAGAAATTTATACTTACTTGAAAATTTTATTATTATGTTATCTTCAGAAATGATTTTCAGTTACAGGTATGGAGAACTCAAATGAACATTTAAGTGACAGATTTCAGCTTAACAGTCACAGTTCGGGACAGCACTATGTAGAGGAAGGTCACGGGGAAATAAATAACAGTTCAACGGAATTGTTATGTGCATTTCAAGATTTAAAAGCAAAAATCAGATCAGTGAAACTAGATAATGAAAGGATTTTGCAAGCACAGGAACAACTGAATCAAGTGTTGTTTGAACACGACCAAACAGAGGAATAAGAGAAAAACGATGAGGATAATTCCAAAGTTGAGGACATGCCTCATACTAATAAAAATCAGGACATCAAATTCAGTAAAGTAAAAGATAGCTCAACCTCATCTGGAGATGTTATTGCAGAATGCAAAAAGAAACGTAATTACACCAGTGACAGCAGTGAAGAAGAGTCCAAACCAAGAAGGAAAAATAAAAAAGAATTTGAGCAGATTTCTAGAGAATCCAAGAAGATAAGACCTCCAACTTTCAATGGAGAAACTGAGAAGGGCGAGACAGTTGAATCTTGGCTATCAGGGATGAAGAAATACTTCCATATCTACAACTATTCAGAGTTCTTAAAAGCAAAAATGGATATATATAACTTAACTGGAAAAGCGGATATCTGGTGGCAGGATGTCAAAAGGGTAAAGGGCATCAAGGATAAAGATGTAAGCTGGAGTGCTTTCAAACGATATTTTAAAAAGAAGTATCTATCTGAACAGTACTACGAAGAAAAATCTAAAGAGTTCTACGATTTGAAGTTGGGAGGTATGAACATGAAGGAATTAAATAGTAAGTTTCTGAACTTACTGAGATATGTACCCTACTTCATAGAAGAAAAACCAAAAATTCAAAGGTACGTAAGTTGTTTACCTTTCAACATTAAAGATAGAATTGAGTACGACAGTCCTAAAACATTAGAGGAGGCTATGAGGAAGGCAGTTTTCTGTTATGATACAAATCGGAAGAGAGAGGGTATGTCTAATTGGAAAAATCATAAGCCCAACAATTTTGAACAAAAGAAGAAAAATTTCAGATTCTGTGGGAATCCCGGATTCCAAAGGAAGAATTTTCAGAATCGAAATTTCCAAGGAAATAATTCACAGCAGAATTCTACAGCACCGAAAAATGCATCTAATACTACCAAGATCAGTGAGCCAAAGACACATATTAAATGTTTTGAATGTCAAGGCCCTCATTACGCATCAGAATGTCCCTTACGGAAGCGGAAAGCAAACAACATCAACTCTATTCAGACTTAACCTACCATTGGAGACGTAGCAAGGGAGATGCCAAGAATTAACGCAACACTTGACAACAGGCAAGCAAATCATCAAATATCCATGGTAGAGATTGAAGGTATGATACATGACTATCCTGTTACTGTTTTAATTGACCCAGGTGCCAGTTTAAGTTATATATCACCAGATGTTGTAGAAAGTCTTAAACTAAAAACTGAAAAGTTTAGTAAATCATGGCTAGTTAGACTAGCAACTGGGACAAAGAGGAAAGTTTCAGATTTTATAGAGAACTGTGTGTTATCCATGAACCATTTGCAAACCCAAATCAAGCTGAATATTTTACCTTTAGGTTCGTATGATATTATAGTTGGGATGGATTCGTTGGAAGCCCATCATGTCATCCTAGACCGTTATGGAAAAAGTTTTACATGCTTAAATGATGAAGGGAAAACTGTAGAAATAAAAGGCATTCCAAGGAAAGTAACTCTTAGACAAATTTCAGCCATGCAAGTTAAGAGAGCAGTTAGGAAGGCATGCCAAATGTTTGCAGTAAACGTGATAAATGATGAGATTATGGATAAAGAGGACAAACTGAAATTAGAGGACATACCTGTCCTAAAGGATTTTAAAGATGTATTTCCTGAGGAGATTCAAGGATTACCACCCAAAAGAGATTTAGATTTTACCATAGAGTTAATACCAGGAGCCGTACCAAATTCAAATGCTCCGTACCGAATGAATATACTGGAGTTAAACGAATTAAAATCTCAGTTGAAGGAACTTATTGACAAGAAGTATATTAGACCAAGTGTGTCTCCTTGGGGAGCACCTGTCATCCTCATTAAGAATAAAGATGGAACATTAAGACTGTGCATAGATTATCGCTAGCTTAATAAGATGATGATCAAGAATAGATACCTGTTGCCCCGCATAGATGATCTATTTGATCAGCTACGTGGAGCAACAGTATTTTCAAAGATTGATCTAAGATCAGGATATCATCAAGTAAGGGTTAAAGACGAAGATATTTTCAAGACAGCTTTCCGAACTCGGTATGGACATTACGAGTTCGGAGTCATGTCATTTGGCTTGACTAATGCCCCGGCTGTATTTATGTGTTTGATGAATAATATTTTGCATAAGTACTTAGACAAGTTTGTTGTTGTGTTTATAGATGATATTTTAGTGTACTCAAAAAGCAAAGAAGAGCATGATGAACATTTACGGATTATCTTACAAATATTAAGAGATCATCAATTGTATGCCAAATTTAGTAAATGTGACTTTCACAAAGACAAAATTCAGTATCTAGGACACATAATTTCAGCAGAAGGAATCTCGGTTGACCCCGACAAGATAAGGGCCAATAATGACTGGTCAATTCCCAAAGATGTGTCGGATGTAAGATCATTTATGGGCATTACGAGGTATTATAGAAAGTTTATAGAGAATTTTTCAAAAATTGCCAACCCCATAAATTCCTTGCAGAAGAAAGGGAAGAAATTTGTTTGGGATCAGAAGTGTGCTGAGAGTTTTAAGAGATTAAAGGAACTATTGAAGATAGCACCTATCTTGAAGATAGCTGACCCCAACAAGGATTTTGTAGTTTGTACAGATGCATGCAATGATGAACTTGGTGGAGTCTTGACACAGGAAGGGCATGCAATAGCATATGAATCTAGAAAGATGAAAGTACATGAAAAGAATTACTCTACATATGATTTAGAGTTATTAGCAGTTATTCATGCCTTAAAAATGTGGCGTCATCGCCTTATTGGAAGAAAGTTTACATTATTAACAAATAACATGGGTCTGAAATATTTATTGGATCAGACAAACCTGAACGCTAGACAAGCTAGATGGTTGACATTCTTAAGTGAGTATGATTTCGAAATTCAGCATATCAAAGGAAAGGAGAATAAAGTGGCAGATGCCTTAAGTCGCAAGGCAAAACTAAATTTCATTTCAGCAATTAGTAATTATTCAACTGATTTGGAAAATCAGATTCTGGAAAAAGGTGAAACAGATGAAGAATACAGAAAAATGAAGGAAAAGACAGCCAATAATAGTTCTGAAAATTGTATGGCAGATTACAGAATTAAGGAAAATGGTTTATTACTGTATAAAAACAGATTGTATGTACCAGATAAACCAGAAATAAAATTTCTGATATTAAATGAGATGCATAAAAGTCACTATTATGGTCATCCAGGATATCAAAAGACCATCACTATGCTGAGAAAAGAATATTATTGTCCTAGAATGAAAGATGAAGTAGCAGAATACATCGCAAAATGCTTGGACTGTCAAAAGGTGAAGGTTGAACACCAACATCCTGCTGGATTGTTGCAACCATTACCAATACCAAGTTGGAAATGGGAAGTGATCAGCATAGATTTCATTACTGGATTGCCTAAAAATCAGAAACAACATGATTCCATCATGGTGGTGGTGGACAAACTCAGCAAGGCAGCACATTTCATACCAGTGAAGACCACACATAAAGCACCAGACATTGCAGAAATTTTTATGAGACGGATTTTTAGACTGCAGGAATACCAAAGGTAATAATTTCAGATCGTGACTCGAAGTTTACAGGAAACTTCTAGAGGTCATTGTTTAAGGGATTGAATACAACTCTAAATTTCAGTACAGCATTTCATCCACAGACGAATGGACAGACAGAAAAGGTAAATCAAGTGTTAGAAGATTTATTAAGAATGTATGTTAAGGATCAGCCTGGTAAGTGTGAAGATTATCTGCACTTAGCAGAATTTGCTTATAATAATCATTATCATGATTCAGCCAGACTTAGTGCTTTTGAAATTCTTTATGGTAGGAAATGTAATACACCTATTTCGTGGAATGATCCAGTCAATAGAGTTGTTTTAGGACCTGAATTATTGCAAGAATTAGAACTAATTGTGAAACAGGTGCAAGGACATTTAAAAGTTGCCCAAGATAGGCAGAAGAGTCAAGCAGATTAAAAAAGAACTCATAAAGAGTTACAGGTGGGTGAACATGTGTTTCTCAAGGTAAGACCGAAAAAGAGTTCACTGAAATTGGGGAGTTGTGCCAAGTTGGCACCTAGGTATTGTGGTCCTTTTGAAATATTATCTAAGGTTGGAGCAGTGGCATACCAACTGGCCTTACCACCTAACCTAAAAATACATAAAAAAATTTCATATATCTCTTTTAAAGAAATATGTGCACGATACTACTCATGTTGTAAATTGGAATGATGTACAGGTGGGACAAGACGGAGATTTTCCGGTGGAACCAAATTGTATCCTCGGAAGGAGGGAAACTATTCTCCGGAATCGCAGCATTGGGAAAGTGAAGGTGCAATGGAAGCACCTTAGCCCAGAAGAGGCAACCTGGGAGTTGGAGAGTAGTATGCGGGAAACATACCCAACTCTATTTCAGGAACACTCAAGGAGTGACTAGCCAACATCGAGGGTGATGTTGAGACTTAAGGGGGGGGGTATGTCACCTACCCAAATTTCTGAACATTATTATTTAATTTGCAAAAATACTTTATGTTAAATTTAATTACAAGTTTTGTAATTATGATCAGTTTTGATCATGGATGAATGTAATTACTGAATATTATTATTTAAATAAATTAATTAGGAGACAAACACTCAAGAGGACTGTTGAATGAGTGTTCACTGACCCACTAGGAGGAATGGGAACTGTTGGAAGGTATGGGACACATGGCAGCAGTTACATCACACCACTAACTGTTGGTTATGGGACAACTTCCCCTAAAATAGGGCATTATCCCCCAAGTGGAGAGAGTGAGCAGGAAGCTCATTTAATGACCCAGTAACATTTGAAAAGGCCTAGGAAGCCTATAAAGGAAAATTCGAATTGGGCAGGAAGCCCTTAATCAACATTTCTGCATAATGTTTTCCTCTTGTAAATGAAGTGATTTCAAGAGAGATTCGAATAAGGGAGGTTGGTGGTGGTTGAAAATTGAGTTTTGCTTATATACTGAGGAGAAACAGAATTGAGGAACAAGTCTTTTATACTGCTACCTATTGAATATTTATAAGATTACTGCTACAACAAGAAGAAGTCCTAATTCCTGAAGTTTCTTCCTCCTGGTGGTTCAGCGAATAGGCTCGGGGGACCTAAGATAGTATTTGACTGTTTTCAGGAGTTTGGTTGGGTGGAACAGTCTTCCTGAGTTGTTTGTTTCCCTACATAGTTTCTCAGGTTCATAAAAGATTTCCTAACTTATCTCAGTAAATATTTTTGTTCTGTTTATCTAGTATTATTCTATTTATTTGCTTTCAAAAATAATCTAATTCTGGAAATGTTTAAGTTTAATGTTAAATTGATAAATCAATATCCCCATTTTTCCACATGTTATTTGGCAGCATCATACTCTAGTAGAGATATGCAAATTAAAATAGATTAGAAGATAGGCAAAATTTGCCATTGAATTCGATAGATAGATAATATTCTTATATGTATCAGTTTTTTATTCTTAAGTTAAATAATTGTAGGAGGTCTGTATAATATTCAGTATATATAATATTTCCTCAGTTATATGATAAACAGTCAATAAATAATTCCTGTACAATCATCCTGCATTACATTTAAATAATGTCCATGGAAGGTAGATAAATTACATACTGTATATTGTTTTGAGATTGCTAACATTGAATAAGACATTATTTATAATAAGCTGGAAAACATTAGTTTTTCACACAGACTTCATATTTATATATTTCACTCACACACAGTTTCATTACAATTACTGCACCAGTATTATATGCATAGAAATTACTAGAGATATATCTGTTACACACTCTTTGTTTGTGGATGATGCAATGCTCTTCGGTAAAGGTATCCTTGCTGAGTGGGTACAATATAAGAGGATCCTTGACTTGTTTTGCTTGGTATCTGGTATGATCATCAGTTATATAAAATCTCAGTTTTTAAAACATTCTCTATTAATGGATGTGGAATGCTCGATTAGCTCTGTTCTCCCACTAAAATTTGTGGAGATGGAGGCTGGAACGAAATATCTTTGCTTCTTCTTGAAGCCGGCCAATTACCTAGTGAATGACTGGACTTGGCTCGTTAGACGATTTGAAGGTCTCATTAGTCACTGGAGTTATCGCCATTTATCATTGGGGGGCAGACTCACGCTGGCAAAAGCTATTTTGCAGAATTTAGGAGTGTACTGGTTTTCACTTTGCAAAGTCCCAAGATCCATCCTATGTCTAATTCGTCAGAAGCTGTTTAACTTCTTATGGTCCGGTGGTGGTACTCATGTAAAATTTCATCTTATAAAATGGTCTAGGTTGGCCCGACCCTGGAAATTGGGGGGATGGAATATAAAGGACCTGGATCTATTTGTAAAGGCCCTGCATGCAAAAAGTCTTTGGCGTGCTCTCTTCGATAATTCTGTTTGGGGCAGGATTATTAGAGCTAAGTACTTGAAAAATACCTCTGTTGCAAACTGGCTTAGACTGGACCGGCCTGTTACAGTGGGTGTGTCTAATATTTGGAATGGTCTGATGGGATCGTTCAAGGTTATTTCTCAATGGATTGCTTGGATTCCTGGCAATGTCCGAGACATTAAACTGGGGCTTGACCCGATCTTGGGGGGCCCTTCGGGGCATACCCTTTCGATGGAATTAAGGACTCATCTCAGATCAAAAGGATATTGCACTCTGGCTCATGCGGTTGGTCAGTATAAGGAGGGTCGATCACTTTGGATAACAGCTACACAGCTGGGCATATTTGGTACTTTGGGCAATGAATGGGAAGGTTATATCAGCTCTTTTTATCAATCAAACCTACAATTATCTGATTCGGCTGGAAGATTGACTTGGTCGTGGGATGTGTCTTGTGGCAAAGTTTCTGCAAAACTGGCATATGATGCAATGTTTGCCGAATCCCATTCTGTTGTTTGCTGGTGGGAAAAATCTATTTGGAAGCTGTTCATTCCTCTCAAGATAAAGTGTTTTATCTGGTTAGCGTTGTCAAACAGGGTTCTCACTTGGGACAACTTATGTCGTCGCGGCTACAATGGTCCGGGTTGGTGTTCCCTTTGCTGCACACTGGAGGAGACTATTGATCACCTATTTTCGTCATGTCCTTTCATTAGGGATCTTTGGGAGCAAATTGCATATAAGGCCAGTGTTCAATTTCGATGGGGATACCATACTCTTAGTGATTGTCTGGAGACTTGGTCTCGTCTCCCCACTGATTGTGCTGAGCTCCCATACTTTATGATCTGGGAGGTTTGGAGAGCTCGCAATGCTCGAATATTTGAAAACTTGAAACCTCTCTGTGCAGCGTTATGCTATAAGACCATTGCTGCACACAAGGAATATATAACTACTTTTGGAGCGGTTGTTGGCATGAAAACTCGGAATTTGAAATACTGATTGGCTCCTCCAATCCTGGTATTCCCTTGTGGTTTCTTTGATGGGGCTGCTGTGTGCCAGAATGGCTTGGGTGGGGCGGGTGCAACTATTCACATTTCCAACACTATCTCTGTTCACTTTTGGTTAAATCTGGGAAATGGCTCAAATACTAGAAGTGAGATATGTGCCCTTTGGCTTTTACTGTTTTGTGCCCGCCAAAGGAAGATCTCTTCCCTAGTTATTTTTGTTGACTCTCTGGCTATTATCTCTTGGGCTAGGGGCACTTCTCCCCTCAATGTACTTCTGCTCTCTCACTAGTTGGAAGCAGCTAGAAAGCTCATTCTTGAATTTGAGCGCATTCATTTTGATCATATCTTTAGAGAGGTGAATCTGGAGGCGGATATGCTCTCTAAGTGGGCTCTTAATTCTCAGGCGGGGGTCATCATGTGGCAGGAATGGCGGGATGATATACTTTTTTCACATGGTTCTCATCAGTTACATTGGACATGAGGATTGTTATCACTTATGTTCGCTCTCTTTTGTTTTCCTTCCTGTAGTATGCGGCATGTTTATCTTATATGACTTTTAGTTTCTGTGTGCAGATACTTAAAATATTCTGAGTCCAACTTCTTGTTGGGCATTTATATATACTCTCATACTTTTTGCGGCCTATATTTCAGCCTCTTGCAGATGCTGTTCGGTATCCACTGATCGGGTGTAATCTCAGCATTTCACTCTGCTACATGCTGATGTTTTAGGGATGTTTGGCTACTACATATCTACTGGGGTTGCCGTTGGTGATTGGCATTTGTGGTTATCTATACATTGGACCTATTTTTTTGATATCTATATTTTTGATGATGTGGCATTTGATTACTGTTTTGCTTCTGGACGCATATCTGGATTGTCTTATGGGCGGTTTTAGGGCCATGTGGCACTTTTTTTGGCATTTTCAGATCTAGTTGTTGACACATTCTAATGCTGTAACTGGTATGTCCCAGGGTCTACTTTTGACAGCATTGTATGGCTTTGTTTGGACTGGCAGTTGGACATATTTACTATTTCGTATATTAATAGTAAGTTGCATTTTTCTATGAAAAAAAAAGGAGAGATGAATACTATATAACATTTTAAGATAAGTGTAGTTTAAAAATTTCATGATTTGAATTGGAAGAGATGAATTTTATGAGTATGTTTTTGAAAAACTTAAATTGTAATTTTTCAATATCTAAATTATAATTGGCAAATTCTAGAATTTTAGATATCTTACAGGTTTTTTTATTTTTGAAGATACTGAAAATTCCAAATTCCAACTAAAAACACCAAATTCCAACTTCCAACTGAAAACACCAAATTCCAACTAAAAATGATCGACAGATTGATTCAAATACTTTAATTTTTTTTAGACCTCTCCTTTCGAGATATGGATTGTTAGAGACTGGTAAGATTTTGACCTTATAACATGATGATGGCTTGGGCAATGTAATAAAGTAAGCTTCAAAACGCCGATCGATAACATGCTAAGATATGCATTCTGATTGAATTGGTAGTGTGTTTTAAGATACTTGCCTTATTTATAGGTTATGCCATAGCTCGAGGCATAATTCCTTCAGAGAGTTTGGTGGTTGCGTCTCTGTGTTTTGTATTAGTTTCTCTTAGATTAAATTGAAAGCATTCTGCTTTCCTCTTAAACTAGGAAATACTCTATGAAATGAAAATAATGATTGTAATAAATGGCATGCTATGTTAAGTGTTGGATAGATCACATCACAAATGGATCACAAAAAGTTGGATATAGTAATTAATATAGGTATTGGAACAAGTAAATTACCCATATTGAGTGAAGAAACTAGTGAATCACTGAGTTAAAAACATGGTAAGAAAAATTGTGAGTCTTTGTACTGAACAAGTGGGATGATGGTAAAGAAGAGATTCTATTTGGACGTCTAGTAGTAATATACATTAAAGTGCTGAATAAGATGCTAAAAGTGGTGGGATGTAGCATTTGCCTCCCAGTATATGAAAGTTCTTATTGGGAGGAAACATGCTTGAAGAATAGTTCCTCTTTGTCAAGGAAGGATTTTCCCATGGGTTGTCGCATGTGCATGCCAATGTTGGAATAAAGTGGAACCTTGGGTTTAAATGCTATGTTTCGCCAAAAGTGGTGTAGATGTTGATGGAACCTTGGGTTTAAATGCTATGTTTCGCCAAAAGTGGTGTAGATGTTGATAGGGGGATTCGTCCATGCGAAAAGTATCAACCCATAAATGTGTTAATGTAATTCTAATTTCGGAAGATATTCACTTGTATTTTTTATTGTCATTATTATTGTATGTTATTTGTACCTTTGATAGAGATGTTTATTCCTCCGGTCGGGGATGTCATTATTACATTTGGTCATGTAAAGTCATTGAGGTAAATCCTCCTTTGTAATTCGGGGCAATAGTTCCCCCGAGAGTCAGTTAGATTAGGGTTATTGAGTCCCCTAGAGAAGCCGGTCGATTCAGGTATTGTTGGGCCGACCTAGTAAGTGAAAAGCTCAAGCGAGAGATAAAGTATAAATAGAGAGTGGAGCTCTCTCATTTGAACACACACACACACACTCACTCACACAAGTTCACATAAGTGAGAGAGAGAGAGGACAAGTTTGCATAGGAGAAAGAGAGAGGAGCTGCAGAAGACCATCTTTGTTTTGGGGTTTTACTTTTGTGATATTGTATTGGTGATGGTTCTATCTTTGAGGAAGTTGTGGGGTTTTCTCCTTTATGGTTTCCCCGAGGAAAATCTTTGTGTCTATTGTGTTATGTTGTGCATGTTATTATTTCAGTTAAGATCGTAGATAATTATTGATTAAAAGTAGAAAATCTAACATGGTATCAAAGCTAACTTGAAAATAAGACATTGTGCAGCTGCGGAACACCTGCAGAAGCTAGGGATTCTAAATTGTGGGTCTTCTCTCCACATATCATCAACGAAAATAGGCTAGGATAACTCTCCCTAGGACGGTGCATCTTTCTGTCGTAGCATAACTTGATTCCAAGAATTATCATTTTTTGGTCTGTCACTACTGCAGAGGAAAACTAGGGCATCAGATATTTTGGGTTTTTGTTCACTAATTTGGGGAAGTGAGTACATTGGGAAACTCGCCTTGAGGAGGCGCATCTATCTGTCCAATCAGAAGTTCCAAATTCCAAGTTTGGAAAATTATGGTTTCTCTGACAAACCCTAGGCCATCCAGCTCCAGAACCAGTTTTGGCATCTTAAAGTGGTAAGACCTAAAAGCTTTGATATTTCCATTTGAATTTCTCATTAAATATGTCTCACCACACCAGGCTTGAGGATAAGCTTGAAGGAGCTGATAAATTTTGAGCATGGAAGTGTAGGATTTCCCTTGTCCTTGAAGAGAATGAATTGGACAAGTATGTGAATGAAGAGGTTCCAACACCAAAGGGAGATGAGGCTAAAGCCTTACATAAGAATAACTTAGTTAAGGCCAAGAGAATCATTGCATATTCAATTAAGGATCATCTCATCCCACATGTGTCATCTTTGAAGACACCTAAGGAGATGTTTGATGCTTTGACAAAGCTATTTGAAGGGAAGAACATAAATAAGAAGATGACCTTGAGGAACCAGCTTAAGAATGTGAAGATTCAAAATGTAGAGACCATGCAGTCCTACTTTACAAGGGTCTCTCAGATCAAGGAGCAACTTGAAGTTGTGGGAGAAAAGGTTGAAGAAGGAGAAATTGTGATGACCACCTTGAATGGTCTCCCAAGATCATGGGACTCACTCATTCAAAGGATTTGTGCTAGAAAGCAGTTAATCACATTCAGTAGGCTATGGGAAGAATGCTCACAAGAAGAAGCTTGACTTGTGGATCGAGAAGAGAAGATGGGAGCAAATGATGATCAAGCTCTCATAGCACACACTAGAAGGAATAATAACAAGAGGGAGCACCATCATCACAGTAAGAGGGAAAAACACCACCTCCAAAGTCAGGGGGAGAACTTTGGAAAACCCAGAAGATATCTATCCATCATTAGATGTTATACATGTGATGAGAAGGGACACTACTCCAGAGATTGTCCTAGAAACAGAAGTGTCTTCCACAACAAGAAGAGACATCATGCTCACACCGCCGAAGATGATGAACCTGCAAGGAAAAGAACCATAGAAGAAGAAAGAGAAGATTCTTCAAGTGATGAAGAATATGTATTGTAATGAAGGTAACCAGTTACAAGGGTTCATTCAGAAGGTTCCACCTCATAAGATGAAGATAGAGATGACTTTCAGTATTACATGAAAGGAGTAGGAAAAGATCCTACAAAGTTGGACTCCAGAAAAAAATAAGGATCAATGCTCTATGGAAGAACCTCTCATCCATTTCGGCATTGGTTAAGATGCAGAAGAAGGAGAACACAGAGTCTACTCCAGTACATAGATCAAGGGATCTACAATGTAGAATACTTGCTCAAAATTTCCGATCATAAGCAAGGAAGGCACAGGACATCAAAACCAGACAATGAAGACGAATACTCTGTTAGAGACTCCAATAGTTCCTGCAAGGAAGCAAAGATCAAGAGCAAGTCCACCCAACAACCAAACAAAGATAAGTATTTGAATTGCCATTTCTTGTATATCTAATTACTTAAATGATATTGTTCAGTCAGGTACATAATTATGTTCCTAGAATTAGGATGTGTATTATGCATGTTACAAAAGTTGCATTAATGAACAAAATACTACTAATATGCATGTGATGGTTAAGTGGCCTATGTTACTGTACAACATTCCATTGCTACTTATCTAGAATGAAACCTCTTTGCTGACATGTTGGGAGTAGTGCACATTCTTAACAATGTTTTGGTAGAGATGGAAGGTATCTAGAAAGTTACCATATGAATATAGGATATGGATGAATGTTGTGTTGAAACCTTGGCTAAGGTTGTTGCATAATTGTGTGACCTATTTCCTTACGCATAAGAATTTGTTTTGAAAATTATGAAATGTTTCTAGCCACACAACTAACTTTTGACTTGTAGAAAAGATCGTGTACAATCACCTACAAGAGAGACTTGTTTCGAATAACAAGTGACAAAGACAAGAAAGCTACCTATTGAATATATTGAAGAACCTGAAGTTCCCAGGATCAGAGATGCAGTAATGGAAGAAGCAATTCCAGAAGATAATGAAGATCGCGAAATTGAAGAACCACAAGAACCTGTAGATCCACCTAGTGAGAAGAACTCCCACAAGAGGAAACATGCATGGGTACGAGAGGCAATACAAGATGCAAAGAGGTATGGCACTCCAGAGGGGATGCACAGAGAAAGTAAGAGACCTAGGCCATACCCCAGCTATGTAGCCTTGTTGTGCGACATCATTGACAAAGAACCTTCCAACTATGAGGAATCTGCTGAGAAGAAAGAACGGAAGGATGCCATGATCAAGGAGTACCAGTTGATCATGAAGAATGATGTCTGGGAGGTAGTTCCAAGACCTGAAGGGAAGTCTGTTGTGACTTCGAAGTGGATCTATAAGATCAAGCATGCTGTAGATGGAAGCATAGAGAAACACAAGGCAAGGTTTGTGGCACATGGCTTCTCCCAAAAGGAAGGAATAGACTATGAGGAGACATTTGCACCTGTATCCAGATACACTTCCATCGGATATGTACTTGCATTGGCTGCAATTATGAAATGGAAGGTACACAAGATGGATGTCAAGACAACGTTCTTGAATGGTGTAGTAGAAGAGGAAGTGTACGTGGAGTAGCCACTTGGATTTGAGACACATGGCAAGAAGACTCATGTGTGCAAATTAAAGAAGGCCTTGTACGAAATGAAACAGGCACCCAGGACGTGGTACGACAGGATGGATAGTTTCCTGATGAGATTAGGCTTTACCAAGAGTAAAGTAGATTCCAACCTTTACTACAAGGTTGAAGTGGGAAATCCAGTGATACTTCTACTCTATGTACATGACATGTTTATAACAGCGGAGGATGGGCTCATTGCAGATACAAAGAGGAAACTTGTCGCAGAGTTCAAGATGAAGGAACTGGGTATGATGCACTATTTATTAGGCATGGAGGTGTGGGATAGTGCAGATGGAATCTTCCTTGGATAAGGGAAGTATGTAGTGGATACTCTGAAGAGGTTCAGAATGATGGAGTGCAAGGCTATGGCCACACTTATGGCATCGAACTTGAAGCTACTATGTGATGCTTCATCAGATTCAGTTGATGCCACAATGTATCGTCATATGATTGGTTCATTGATGTACCTGACGAACATGAGACTAGACATATTCTTTGATGTGAACACATTGAGCCAGTTCTTGACGAATCCGAGACATGTTCACCTGATTGCTGCAAAGGATATATTGAGGTACCTAAAGGGTACAGTTGATTATGGGCTCAAGTATGACACAAATAAGAAGATTAACCTGTAGGGTTATGTTGATTCGGATTGGGCAGGCAGTGCCACAGATAGGAAGAGCACTTTGGTATGCTACATCAGTATGGGATCTGGTATGATCTCTTGGTTTAGCAGGAAGCAGTCGTGCGTGGCGCTAAGTACAACCGAAGCCGAGTATGTTGCAGCTTGTTCGACTGTTTGTGAGGCTGTATGGCTTAGGAAGCTACTATCTGATTTGTTTGATCTCCAATTAGAGGAAACTTGTATATTCCGTGACAACCAAAGTTGTGTTAAGTTGTCTAAGAACACGGTGTTCCATGACAAGTTGAAGCATATTTAGATCAAGTACCACTATATCAGGGATATGGTGCAAATAGGAGCAGTGAAGCTCCAATATATTGCGATGAATGAGCAGATAACTGTGTGTTGACCAAGCCGTTAGCCAGAATGAAGTTCGAGTAATTCAGAGAGAAGCTTGGTGTTCTTCAGATCAAGGTTCCTTCCAAAAGGAAGTGATGAGTCCGGAATATGCAGATGAACATTGGCCATTCTATCATAGTGGTAGGTTTGTGCCTCCTATGTGGGTAGATGTAAGGGCCGTACCATTTTCGCATAGTGGTAGGTTCGTGCCTCCTATGTTGGTAGATGTAAGGGTTGATCCATTCTCGCATGGTGGTAGGTTCCTGCCTCCCATGTGGTAGATGTAAGGGCTGGGTCTCGCATGGTGGTAGGTTCATGCCTCCACTAGATGTAATGGATGATCCATTCTTGCATGGTGGTAGGTTCGTGCCTCCCATGTTGGTAGATGTAAGGGATGGGTATCGCATGGTTGTAGGTTTGTGCCTCTCATGTTGGTAGACGAGATCTCATATGGTGGTAGGTTCGTGCCTCCCATATTGGAGACGTCCACCGGTCATAAGACACTGTGTGTGCACCTAGGAAGGATCTCGTATGGTGGTAGGTTTGTGCCTCCCATACTAGTAGATGTGGTCTGACCTTTGTGGGACATGTGATGTGCATCTGGGCTGTGCTCTGTGTGATGATGAGATGATCTGAAGACGATGAGGCGACAATAGGAGACGCAGGTGTTTGCAGTGGCAATGTAATGATTGGTCTTGGGTTGTACCTACTTGATGGCTTGCTCGCAGAGATGATGAATACCTACATGAGGGATAGGTCTACATCCAAAATGAAAAAGGGATGGCTCTGTAGAACTTCCTATGACGAGTAGATTCGAGAGATGTCACCATTCGATGATCGACGTGATGATGATTGCAGCAGTAGCGACGATGATGATCCAATGTTGTTGATGATGTTCCAACATTGATGATGATCCATCGACGAAGACTTGTGTCCATATGTGTTGGTGACTATTTCGAGAGAATGCCTTCCTAGTTAAGAGGGAGTGTTAATGTAATTGTAACTTCAAAAGATATTCGGTTGTATTTTATATTATCATTATTATCGCATTTTATTTGTACCTCCGACGGAGTTGTTTATTCCTCCGGTCGGGGATGTCATTATTATATTTGGTCATGTAAAGTCATTGAGGTAAATCATCCTTTGTAAGTCGGGGCAATAGTTCACCCTACAATCAGTTAGATTAGGGTTATTGAGTCCCCTAGAGAAGTCGGCCCAGTCAGGTATAGCTGGGGCCGACCTAGTAAGTGAAAAGGTCAAGTGCAAGATAAAGTATAAATAGAGAGTGGAGCTCTCTCATTTGAACACACACACTCACTCACACAAGTTCAGATAAGTGAGAGAGAGAGGACAAGTTCGCATAGGAGAAAGAGAGAGGAGTTGTAGAAGACCATCTTTGTTTATGATTCTATCTCTGATGAAGTTGTGGGTTTTTCTCCTTTATGGTTTCCCCGAGGAAAATATTTGTGTCTATTGTGTTATGCTGTGCATGTTATTCTTTCAGTTAAGATCCTAGATAATTATTGATTAAAAGTAGAAAATCTAACAAAATGAAATGAAAATATGAAGTGTGCCATATGGGTAAGAAAGAGGCCTCCTCTTAGGACAAGTGATAATGAGGAATACAATACCATGCTTGCTCGGAATAATAGGTGGTGTCCCCATAAAATGTTGTGTATTCGTGTAGGCACGCCGTTGTATTTTCTAGAAACCACCTTATGCAATAAGCAATGTTTGGCTCATGTTGGAATGTGTAGAATACCTAAATTGTGGTAATAAGTTTTTTTTTTGACATAAAATGGGTAGTAGTTCAATAGAGTGCTAGTGGTCAAGGCATGTCCTTAAACTATACATCGGATTTACTTTAGGAGCTATATGAGGGACAAGGGTTTCCTTAATAGCAAGAGAATATTGCAAAGACACTCTTGGTCTTATAGATATGTGGATATGCCGAAACTATCAAAGGCTTGGAAGAGATAGTTTGGAAAGAGATAAAACCTGCAGTATTTGAGAAACAATAGTTGGAGTAATTGATGTTTGTAAAATTCTATAGCTAGGTGTGGGGACAGGTGAAGCCCATAATATGGTACAAGAGATTTGCACAATATATGATATGGTATAGATGTTAGTGATTTCATTGTTGTAGATGTTAATAGCATAAGGAAAGGAGAGTGTGGGGTAGAGGGATGGAGATAGAGAAAAATGAGAGCTTGGGTTTGAGGAGAATATGAGGGACATGAAAATTTCTAGGGTGGGAGGATGAAGATGAGACTATATTGATGGGGGGGGGGAGGGGGGGGGGGCTAAAATGGATAGAGTCATTGAATGTGGTGTGTGGATGCAATGTACAATTGAGATATAGATATGGTATTTGTGTAAAATGACTTGTTGGGTTATGGAAAGGTGAGGTACTAGTATGGTAGAAGAGATAGGTTGATATATTTTGGCATCTTTAAAGAGATTATAAGTTTTGTGTTGAGCATTGTATAAAGTTTTTTGTTGTTGTTGTTGATATGGAATGGCCATAGTAAATTAGAAAAATCAAGGGAATAAATGTTGCATTTAACTTTATTGCAAAAAAGGTGACATGAGAGCATTTATTCATGAGCAAACAAGGGTTGTATTGTTGTACATAGCCCAATTGATAGAGAAAGGAGTGTGGGGTAATGGGAAGGTACAAATGTTTGATAAAATGATGGGAAATAAGGTTATTTTGTTTGTCGGTGCAAGAATTATGGTAGTGATTTGAACTCTGATATAATTGTGAGTAAAAGGACTTTTGAAGACAATGCAACATGTTATTTGCTCATTAAGAGTAAATATGGATTTTCTTCCACAACTTCCACAAGGTTATGATTAGGCACGATCTTGGGTTGAGGAGAAGGATTATGGGATTGAGTTGCATCAATAGATTCAAGGGATTTCTCCTTAGTGTATAATATTATGAACCTGACTTAATATTGTTGTAAAAAATTGCAATAAGTGGCTTCATTGTTCTAAGTTTGATGATAGTGGCACCATCATGGAGGTCTAAAAGAGGTAGTGTTACCGCTAAATATATTAGGACATATTAGAGGTTGTATGTGAGGGTTACTAAGTAGTTGTAGGAGGGGGTAATATCAAACAACTAGATGGAAATTGGAAAATAACTATAAGATATGAAAATGCACAATTTAATTTGAAAAATAGGCCCAAGAGATAACAATGAAGGTAAAGAAAACTAGATCAAATGGCTCTTCCTACATTGATGACAAAAAAGCATCTTTATATATTTTACATAGCTTCATGGATGTTTATTACTTGACAAACTTGAATGCTTAATCTATTGAAGTATGAAACTCAAAACTAGAAACCCTAATTAACTGATCAAGTAACTTATTAAATACACAACAACAATAATAAAACCATATCATAGGGGGTTTCACTCTCGAGGATCACTTATCGTATTTTGAGTTGGCTATGCTTTATTCCACATTTCCTCATGATTTATGTCAAAAGAGTGCCTTCTTTCATTCTAATTTAGGAATGGTGCTAGGGAATGGAAAGGAATATGTGTTAAATCCTAAATGGTGGCACATTACCCCCTATATTGTGTCACATTACATTAGTATTGTCATATTATTGATGTTGACATGGGTATATTAGTGATAATTGTCATTAGTATTATTACCTTATTAAGGTCAGATTGGGTCCATTAGTTGTAATTGTACCTCTTTGTCTCCTATATCTACAAATGATACCTTTTCATTTGAAACATCTTGTCGTGTCTTGTCTTATGTACTTAGTACATTGTGTAAGGAGTTTCCCCCCTCAAAGAGGCTTGCTATTCATCTCTTTTCTTCATTATTAAGTTGTAGATTAATCTTTATGGTATGTTTATGATCTTTTCATGCTCTCTTGGGGAATTTGTTGCATAACATTTGGTATCGGAGCTTGGATGGTTCCAAAACAAGTCATCTTGGAATTTTTGCCATAAATATTTTTCTACAATGTTTCAAACATCAAAGCTCACAGGGGATGTAGAGGAAAGATAGATGTATCTATGATACTATTTTTAGATCCCATTTCATTATAGGTTAAACTTATACGTAGTAGAAGTTAGGGTTTATAATAAGTCCAAAAACTAGTCTAAAATAAACATGTTCTGGGTGAAACGACTATATCTGGAGCATGCAAGATCCAAATTGAGTAATACCTATTACATCAGAAAGAAGACGAACCATAGTATATTTGGTAGCAATTTCATAATCAGATCCACAAAATTGGACATGTGGCATGACATACACTTTCAATCATATGAAAGGGCTAAAAATAACAAGTGTTGGGAAAATTGCCATATTTTTTTATTGGCACATCATAATTAGTTCATACATGTGGCATTGAAGAGAAGACATATCAGGATACTGCAGAAAAAAAAATTTCATACCCAGAGGGGTCAAAATTTCAGAGTTACCTTAGTTGGAAGGTTGGCTAGCAAATAAGTCTCCAAATCAAGGTTTTAAAAAGGGATACCATTTTAAATTTGAATAAATTATAGTAGAAGGATCTATTTTGGGTGATCTCAAAGGTATGATAAAGATTATATATATCTATTTTTATTGTTCCACATGGAACCAAAAGGTGGTGGAAAAAATCACACTCCAATCAAACCACCAGAGGATTCATCCCTGACCTACGATGAAAGTGAAGACATATCTTTTAGGGTGTCCAAGTTGGAATATTTGATTAAAAGGACTGTGAGAACAATTGATTTAGTTAATTTGGAAAATAAGATGGAGGAAAGGATGAGACATATAATGGATGAAAGTATGCTACATATGAGAGTAATATGATGAAACATATGGATAATAATATGGAAAGTATTGCTAAGATCATACAAAATCCAAAGGAAAATATCCCTAAAGGTGATTATGTGTCCCAGGGTACTTAAGAGGATAAAGATATTCTCCATGTGGAGAAACCTTACATTAATAAGGATACTCCACGAGGATTTGATTCTAATAATGGAATTTGTCAGGGATGGTCCCCAACAGAGTAAATTTTAGGGGCGAAATTTGGCCAATTGGCTTTTTTTTCAAAAAATAAATTCATTATTTGGTCATTTTTAGTCTCTAATATCGCCTATATTTACATAAAATATGTTTTTTTGTCATAATATTCGCCAAAATTTACACATTTTTGCATTAAATTGCATGTTTCATATTTAATATTCGCCTACCTATCTATATACATGTTTTTTTCAATCCAAAATAATCGCCTATGATACTACACTTAAGTATAATATTAGAATCCTTAAAAAATACCCTTGTTCCTAAGGGGTATCCAACTCCCCAAGATTGACATGAGGAATTTTGATGGCAAGGAACCCATAACATGGATATTCCAGATGGAGCAATTCTTTAATATACACCAGGCGCCAAGTATTCAAAAGGTTCCTGCATATTTACATTTAGTACTTGAGTAGTTTGTGTGGTACTAATGGCTTTGTGAACACAAAAATAAATCCATTATCTCTTGGCCCATTTTTACAGAAGAATTGATATCATATCATGTTGATGTTAAGAGAAATTCTGTATTTACCCAATTGATAAATCTAAGTAAAAAGGGTCCAATAATCAAGCATATTCAACAATTTCAAAAGTTAAGTTTCAGAGTTTCAAAGTGGAGGGAATACTAGATGAGTTTCAGAGTGGAGAGAAACTTATTCAATCTATTATTCAATTATTTTTATTATTAATATTTTATGTTTTTATAATAATTAATTAATTTATTAATCTTACCACAGATTAGCCACCATCTTGCACAACTACATTTTTACTCATTATGCCGAAGGCGTATATTAAGGGGTTGGCTCCCCTCGGTCTTTCGTTGTTTGTCGACGACCTATGGGCAGCCGCCACTTGTTGGAACACATTTCGCTCTATTCCTCCAGCCACCGCCTCCGCCAGCGCCTGCACCTCCGCCTACCACGCTCAACCCCACCACCAGCTCCGCCTGCACCGTCACCAAACCCTGCACCACCATGCAAACCACCTTCGCCTCCAGAGCCACCGCCCAAGCCTCCTCCCACGCCACCTCTGGCCCCTTCGCCCAAGCCACCTCCGGCCCCTCCACCCAAGCCGCCTCCTCCTCCTAACCCTCCTCCACCACCGAGTCCGCCTCCTCCTCCAATTCCATAGTCAGGCTTCAGACTCTCAAAGTGATCGCAAAATTCCAAAAGCTTTAATACCTCTGTGTTTGTAAAAACCGCATCGACATCATCCAAACAAGTGTTCTCCTCCACAAACTTCGCTGGGGAATAGCCTTGCTTAAACCATTCATTTTCCACGATTTCTTCTATACTTATGCGATGTATATAAATCAACACAAATTAATAATAACCCTCTGGACTCAAACCATCGCTCAATAAAAACTGCTACGGCTGGTTTCCACTTACCGTCTTTGGATTGGGATTGAGTATTTTTTATCAATCTTCGAGCACCAACAGAGAGCCATTTTGGAAACTTGAAGTTAATGGATGACTTCTAGCAAATAGACAGAAACTGAGCCATGCGAATAGGGTTAGAATTCTCTCAAACTTCCCGTCGATATTTTTCAAATTAATTTTCAAAATGTACAGACTTTTCACATATGAAATTTGTTAGTAGCAAAAACGCATCTGTTGGGCTTCTCGCATTCGTGAGATCTGGTAGACACACTGCAGCAAAGGTGCATCAGTTGGGCGACAAAATTTTTGAGGGTGAGAACAAACTCCCAAATCCCTCACATATATCTTCTCGTATATTTATGTTCTTACTTTGTATCCCATGGCATCTGCATCCACTTCATATGGAATTGGCAACAACTACTCTCAATTCAATGTTTTTATTAATCATCGGGGTCCTGATGTCAAGAAAGGCCTAGCAAGCCATATCTACCATCACTTTCATGCACACGGATTCAGAGTCTTTCTGGACTTTGAGGAATTGGAAAGGGGAGACAGCTTGGATCCTCAAATCAAAGGGGCTATTAAGACAGCCGCCGTCCACATAGCAATTTTCTCTCCTCGATATGTGGAATCAAGTTGGTGCCTCAATGAACTCGTCCGGATGTTGTAGTCCGGGAAAACAATTCTTCCAGTCTTCTATAAAGTCAATCCTTCAAAACTTCGGTGGACGCGAGGTGGAGATGGAGTTTATGCTCGAGCCCTGAACATTCCTATGTTTATTCTCTTGATCATCCCCTTTTGTATTTTCCTGAACATCCCCCTAAGCGTCCCAGTAAGCATCCTCCTGTGTGTCCTATGTACGCGAAACAAAAATGGAGTGTATGGTCGAGACCTCCGCATTTTGGAAGAGAAGACAACATTTGATTCTCAAGCCAACAAAAAGAAGCCACGATATGACTCCCACACTCTTGAAAAATGGAGAAATGCTCTTTTTGTTGTGTCACAAATAAGCGGTTTGGTGCTGAACGCCTATAACGGGTAAGGGCTTCACTTCTCCCAGTTATTCTTTGGTTTTTGCTGGATTTATAGGTATATCACACTTTATTTGTGTAGGCGTTCTAATTGTGAATATTGTTCAGTGACCAGGGGCAGCTTGTCCATTAGGTCGTCCAACAAGTTTTGAAAAAGGCTTGTAAAACATTTCTTAATGTTGCTAAATATCCAACTGACCTGGACGACAAAGTAAAAGATTTCGAGACTACAGTGTTATCGCAGCAGCAAAGCGGGAAGACCACAATTGTGGGAATTGTGGGTTTTGGCGGGGTTGGAAAATCAACCCTAGCAAAAGAATTATTCAACCATCACAGATCAAATTATGATCGATCTTGTTTTCTGTCTGATGTAAGAGAAAACGCACGCAGGAGCTCTTTAAATTCCTTGGAGAGTATACTTCTTAAAGATTTGGCTCAGTTGACTCAGCAAATAAACAACGTTGATGAAGGTATAGAGAAGCTCAAACGCTATCTATCTTCTTCTCATTCGGCCCTCATAGCTTTCGATGATCTTGATCACCTTAGTCAACTAGATGCATCATTATTTTCACCAGTTGGACATGTGTGAGGAAGGAAAGGTTTTCCATTACATATCTTCGGTAAAGGTTTTTACTTCACAAGATTCGTTCTTTGATGAGTAGAATTACCTTAAATAAAATATCCAATTTGTAAAGTTATTATATATTTTTAATTATGTCCCGTGTTTTCTTCCCTCTTTTAAGAATCCGGGCAATATAAGATGTTAAAATTTTGATGAGGGAAATATAAGAGGTTATAATTTTGACCATAATCTGTCCATCCAAAAAGTCCTTGTCTATATTTTGTCCACCCAAAGCGTCATACTTTCTCACACTTCTATCCACCACAAAAGTCACAGTTTTTCTTAAGCTTTAATATTTTTGAGTCTTTCCAATTTGTGGTTTATTTAGAATTTTCTAATATTCATCCAAATTGTGTAATGTGGCGCTTTGTTGGAAGCACTTTCAAGAGACTCCATAACATGGGGAACGATCTTCCAAATGCCCAAATGATTCCCATATACAATGATGTAGTTTCTGTCTATTTGCTGGAAGTCATCCATTAACTCCATGACTTATTACATTGTTGCAGTTTCTGCCTATTTGTTGGAAGTCATCCATTAACTCCTTAATTTTCCATGAATTATTTTAGACAATTATATGGTATAACATAACAAATGATGTTTTTGATTCTAACTGCAAGTCTTAAAAAAGTGACGTGTATGTTGATTCTAACTGCAAGTCTTAAAAAAGTGACGTGTATAAATGGTTCTCTACATATTTATTTCTGCAGAATGTGACTTGCCATTGCGAACATTAACAGCCTTCAAGATATTCTTCAACTAACCGACCCTACCCAATGATCATATCTGTGTGATGTTACTCGTAACAATTAGGCCGAACAAATCCTCAGAATTATTGCGACCACTTAACATTATAGTTTTGGCTACTTGTTTGCAGTAATATGGCGAGGAAATCTTTACTTACATGACTGTGCACTCAAAACCGCTCTACAACTTATATCTATAATTTAAACAACGATTGATTCTCTACATGGTTTACCATTTTTATCTGAAAACAAAATCCAAAGGAATTCCCAATGAATACCAACTTTGAAATAGACTTGGAAATTAACACATGAATTCTCGATTTTTCCAAAAAGATATTGTCATCTTTACTCATAGCCAAACCCGATTTTTATTAAAGACTGGGGCAAAAATTAATAATTAAAATCAACATAGCGTGATATAGGAAAATCTCGGTTTGGCATTCAACTTGGGAAAAGTTTCCTTAAGAGAAAGCATCCGTCAACAAATAAGGAGTTCTTAAAATTGAAGTAGTGCTTGGAGGATGTCAAACCTTCAGTTCGACAACCCACAGTCCACCTTGAATTTTTTGCTGAAAGAAGTAAAGCTAATTGTTGACTTGGACAAGTTTGTATATCTACATGGAACATATTCTCTTTTTATAATCATGGTAATAAAGTGAAAAGGTTAATGACATGCATTTAAATTATACGTTATAATTGTTAGAGAAGGCGGGTCACATCTACAAGATAGCTTTACTTGCTGCATTGAGTAAAGCTCGCATTATAAATAATAATGCAAAAGATTACATACAAAAGAGGTAAGATGTGTTAGGCTAATATACTTGTATAATGTTTTTATAGTATAAGGAACTTGCTCTCTTCCTATAATGTAATTAATGAAATTAAAAGATAGGTAAATATAATATAATGTAAAGTTTAATGTAATTAAGGGATATATGAATATAATGTAATTAAAGTTATAAATTGGAGGACAACATGTTATATATAGAGAGAGAGTTATTATTGTTATTATTATTATAGTGTTTATTAAATATAATCTTTAAATTTATACATGTAAATCAACAATATGAAATATGATCATGGTATATTGAAACTTATGTTTATGTTAAAAGATAAATGTATTTTTTTCTATGACATAAATATATGTACCTCTCAAACTCAATTGTACATGGTAACAATCCTTATATGTTTTTTTTTTTACTACTTCTATCAACAAATATAAGATACTAATCAAAGACACATATGTTAGGCATGTAAAAGGGGAACTCTGTCATATTGTAAATGAGAATATTTCCAACAATACTCAAATATACATCTCACAATGAAATACAAAATCAATATTTTCAATGAAATATTTAAGGAAGAAGGCTAAATGTTATACAATCTCAACATTTTCTTGTTTGTCATCATTGAAATCTGATCATGCATTGTTTACTAAAATTGCAATTCTCTGTTGATGAAGTTGATTTTGACATTTTCTTGTTTTCCATCATTTGAATCCGATTTGCAACAAACAATCTTGCACATAATCATAACAAATACATGTTCCAAGCATTGGCCGTGCATATTGCACGATCTCTCAGATTTCACCAATGGTTTAAATTTAAGGCACAATGAAAATAGAGTCTACATTACTGGTTGTGATTCTAATTCTTCAAGCATTTTCCAAGAAGACCCATTATCTCATACATTCAGGCGATAGACAGCCAAATGTTGCCAATTTAAATTTAGCACAGAAAAGCTACCAAAAAATGGTGATTCCAATTTATTTTCGAGAGATGAAACTACAAATTTAATCTCAATAAATTAAAATGTAATACCATAGAAGTAAACCTCCAACTATAAAACTAGAACACAAAGATGCATTAATAGAAATGAAATTCCAATAATTATTTGCAAGCTTAATTACGTAAACTTACAATCACAAAATATAACATGGAGTAACAATAATTCTTTTAATTTCCCTTAACTGGTTACTATGCTTATATCGTAAATTCTAAACAATGTATTGTAACTGGAAATTCACCTTTGAATTTATTTGACAATACCATTCAAATTTAGCACATAATCTACCATTAAACACCAATAAAAATATTTTAGGAATTTAACATTAAAATTAACTCTAACATTTTGGAAATGAATACTTATCTGGTTCGTTGAAGTGAAGTATGCACCACCAACTTTGTTTATCATAGGGGCTATGATTAATTTCTTCTTCAATTCACATTCCTTAGTCGATTGCTTGACATTATGAATTTGAATGTGATTTTTCTGAATTTATAATTAATTCATAAATTTTTATGTCCTCTTAGCATAACTGTCTTCATGTCATACATGAAATTTTGGTGACCCAACTGAGTTTGATTTTTATATTAATAATCCAAAAACTATATTCTTGTCTAATGGGTGGTAAAATTGAATAATCCAAAAAACTATATTGTGATCCTATGTAGTTGATGTTATAATTGAGTTTGAATTTTATATTAATAATAGTTTTTTGGATGGAGAATATTTTTTAGTAAATGAAAAATTCTTAGAACAGTAACTGTTGATGTGAAGAAGTATTATGGCTACTAAATTTCATATAAAAGGTTAATTGTCACTTCAATTAAGGTTTGTTTAATTCATTACTTTTAAAGAGTGTAACAATTTAGATATTTTAAAGAAAATTTAATCTAATAGTAATCAGTGAAAAAATGGAAAAAAAATATAATTTCTTATGTGTTTTAATGTAATTATGCGGCTTTGAAAATTTAATGTATTAGTAACCAAATATAAAATAGAAAAATATATTTTCTTATTTGTTTCATCCATTGATACACCGCGACAGTTGTGAATAGCTAACCAACAATTCTTTAACCTTGCTCATATTGTATCTCATATAGCAAAAGGAATTCAAATCCCACTTTTGTCCTTTGCCACTGATCCAACTCTCATGTCATATGAATACCCTTATTTTATCTCTATGATTCACAGTGTTGTATTTCAGTGGCTTATGTGGATTCTTATGGTTGGAGGGAATTTGCCGTGAGGATGACAGCTATGGTAGAAATGGAATGACTGCATTAGGGGATCCCTTGACAAGTATGGGCGCTCAGATTACCATGAAGGCCCTTATGACTCCTGGAGTTAGCCGAATCAACATGGTTAATATCTTGGCAAAGTTGGCTTTAATGGATACATGAGTTTTTGTAGTCCATATATATTCAGATGTTGGTCTTAAATTGTAGTGTGAGTACTATGTTGTGCAAATATAAAAAAAGTGTTATTCACTACGAAGTTACTTCTGACATTATGGTATGCTCGACTACTACAAAATATCCTACTTCATATGTCATGCTCTAATATCCACTTATTTTCTATTGCTTAGTTATGGAACATACAATAACATCATCAGAATGGAATCTCTTTTCCTCCTAATGCCATTGTATTTAAGATAGCTTGATAGTTGTCTAGGGTTAGTTTGTGTTGTACATGCCTTGTACATTTTGATACATTTAAAATTTTGTAAAATATCAAAAATTGTTTCAAATTTGAACAAAATCTAATAAGCATTGTGAAACATCATTTCAAAATAAATAAATAAAACCCTTAATTCATCACCAATATTTTGTCTTGTATATTAAGAGACACCTCGCATTCAAAATTTAAGAAAATATGCACATTTTCATTAGTGCAAATAAAAGACACATGAGACTTAGAAGTAGCCTCAAGTACTAATAGTATTTAATACTGAAACAAACGTGCATTTAACATTACACTCAATCTTGTTAAGGAGTATATTATACTATCCATGTCTAACTCAACAAAACAAACATATATATCATTTCATTGTACTTGAACCTACCTTATGAAACAAGTGCACGGATTATTATCCAAAAAAAAATCATTATATAAACTTAATTCTTAACTTGCTTGTAAATTTATCATTGCACGCTATGGGTGAAGATAGTGTTGATCCTTGATATTATCCTTGGTTTGCCAAATATAAGAAACTTAAAACAATTATTTTCCTAGCAGCGGCGACATGCTACTCACATAAGGTTGCCATTGATAATACAATCTCTACAATCATCATTTTCATCCCAAATTTACATCAATCTTGATCTCAAAGAAACTCAAGATTTGTGAATATGGTTTGAGAAATGAGGAATATGCCTCCAATCCCACTCATTATCTACACATGGTGCTTCAAAACGTCATCCTTCTATATGAAAGAAACTATCTAACATTAAAAATGAAGGAATCAATTTAGGGCCATAACCTACATACATTTTAATCAAGACAACTATTGAATTGCAAAAAAAACTCACACCTATTGAGGGTGTTGTCTAGAATTTCCAAAGGTGCAATCAACATGTCTATGAATGTGAATACAGGTACATTTTCCAATTCATCATTGAAGACCAAACAAACAAAATCAATGTAGTTTCATTCCAAGATGTTGTAGAACACCTTAGGGGCATACCTTCTAAGAAGTTGTCTTAAAGTGCCCACGACTATTCAAAATGCATCAAGGAAGCAGGGATACAAGTAAATGTATCTTGTCCCCACTCAAACTTGATCACTACCTAGCCCCTTGATCTCATATGACAAATTAATGTACATTTCATTTTACTTGTTGATTAAATGAATTTCTATTTATTGCTTGTTAGTACTTGCAAACAAGTTTTCCTTTCAATTACACTGACTACTATCCCTACTATCAATTAGCTAAACTTGATTTCAAACACATAAATTTATATTGTCTATGTACATACAACTTTCTCTCATTTTACAACATATTGAAGTTTTTCTCGACGTTCCATTAGGATTAGTAAATGGTGCACTTAGATTGGTCATGCAAATTGTATACACACTTGGATCTACCCCTCTTAAGTTACTAGCGTATGTTGTCGTGGCATTTGATAGTTTCATTGGGCAACCAAAGAACAAAGAACGTATGGATTGGCCTTCACAGTGAATGCCACGTACTACAACATTAGAAGTCCAATATGAATTACACCATCGTTCTCCTTAAAACGCTATGCAAGGATGAAAGACACTTCATATCTCTCACTTTGGAAAAAGCAAGAGGCATGCCTTCATTCTCTATCCCTTTCACACTTAAAATTGCAATCCTCAATCCTTGCACTCCCCCTACCAAATGAAAATACCAAACATATTTATTTTACTACGCCTTCATTTTGGTATGACAAATTAATGTACAATTCATTTTATTTTCCATCTATTACATTGGTTTCTATTTATTGTTTATTAGTACTTGCAACATAGTTTTCCTTTCAATTTCATCGAATACAATCCCTACCATATATTGGCTAGACTTGCTTTCAAACACACAAAATTATATTGTCTAAGTACACACAACTTTCTCTTATTTTACAACATATTGAAACTCTTCTGCGAATTTCATTTCCCCATTTTAAGGATATGCTAGTTTTTAAAAGTAATTGATATATTATCCATTTCAAAAATTGTGAAATGTGATTGTGCTAGTATATTGAAATTGAAATTCCAACCAATTGACTTTGCTTTATACAATAAGTACGATAGAAGTATTTTTCTCTATCACGCGGCATGATCTCGCAGCTCGCTCAGAGTTAGCCCAGAGAGATTCTCGAGATGCTTTTGAATAAAACAATGACTCCAAAACCTTTTTTTTTCCCACAGTTATGACTCCAGTTGGTCATAATGTACGGGTCAAGATAGGGCTCAACGGATATATAAGATAGCCTTACACGTAAACCATTCAATGTATTTCGTAGTGTTATGTATTACTATTTTTTGTGTAGGATAAAAACAATCCAAAACGTCTTGTTTTTGGTAGCTTTTTAATTAATTTTGGTCTAAATTTGGTATGAAAATTGTAATTTCTACAATGATCTAAATTGTAGAAATCGAGATTTGAGCAATGGAAATTGCCATTTAAATAATTTTTTATCTGCCCTAGTTGTTCCTTATACTTCTCCACAGTTTTGAAGCTAAGCTTATTGCATTGCCTCACCCAATTTGATATCAATGTTAATTCCAGTATGAACAGTTAATTATTAATATCATGTTAAATGAACAAAATCAAGGTTAGAATAACAAAGTTTTGATGTTTTTATAAATTTGTATTTTAAATTTTTTATAAAATTTATATGGATTTAGATTTTATACTAGTACAGCCACTTAACTTGTGGTTGGTGAATACAGATAGGTCACAAGTTAAGAAACACAAAAGAGTTATATGTTAAGTGTTCTCCATGTTAGTTGTAATCACATGCTGTCTATGTCTCTACTTGTTACTTTCTTTACTTAAATGTGTTATTTTTTTTAGTTAAGTTAAGAAACACAAAAGAGTTATATGTTAAGTGTTCTCCATGTTAGTTGTAATCACATGTTGTCTATGTCTCTACTTGTTACTTTCTTTGCTTAAATGTGTTATTTTTTTTAGTTAAATGAGTTGCCTACCAGTACATGGTATTCATGCATAAACTACTAGTTATCCATTCATCACCTACTAGATATTTTTGTATATATATTTTTATAAATATTTATTTAAAACTTCTCACATAGTACACAAAATTCTAAAATATATACACTCTCCATGAAAATATCATTTTTATAAATGATAAAACATATCATAATTGAGGTTATAGAAAAGAAAATTTAGTGAATTGAAGAGTCAGAGTCTGACATGAGATTCCTTGGATTATAGCTTTACAAGTAAGCAACCTCAGCCCTGTTCTATAAATAAAGATAATGAACGTGCTGAATCGCGTTTTGGATTTCGTTATTGTCTTTTACTTTTAAGAAAAAGAAGATGGCACGTGCCTTATCCAAATAATCTTTATCAATTAAATAAACCGAAACCGCGTGGCCTGCGTGATCTCGAAGTTCTGAAATAATAGCTGCCTTCTGCGCATATATTTATATCCCAGTAATGGAGATCTCAATCCATTCAGTCTGCAAAGTGAGGCAGGGAGCAGAAAACTTTGCTTTCATCCGTCAAGAGTCTCAAGCTTCCATATTCTGACAGAAAATAAAAAATTCTATCTCCATGGTGTCGTCGTCTTCTTCTTCGGCATGGGCAGTTCCAGTCGCTGGATCAGCTCGGGAAGAAACAATGTGTAATGTAAAAGAGAAAAGGAATACAGAGCAAGCGGCCGATGAATTCATTCAAGCATTTCGGAGCGAATTGAAGATGCAGAGACTCAAGTCACTTGCTGACCATGCCTCTGCTTCTGCAGTTGTTGAACTCAAACAGAAGAGCAGCAGCTCCAAGATCAAAAGTAGTCGTCCGGATAATCTGTCGAATACTCAAAATTTCGAAAGAGTAAAAGATGTTGATAAATCGGCCGCCGATTTCATCAATCAATTTCGTAAGAATTTGGTTATTGAGAGACGGGATTCGCTCGATCGTTATAAACAGATGCTTGACAGAGGTCTTTGAAGATGCCCATTTCCTCATGTAGATTTCAAGAATATATATGATGTATCATTTACTTTATGTGCCTTGAAATTGATTTTTGTTTTACAATTTTTTCAAATGTATTAGGTAATTTGTAAGGATTGAGTTGAGATTGGCATCCTATATTGCTTTCACTAAAATATACTGAATGTAAGGAGAGATGAATGTTATATAACATCTCAAAATAAGTGTATTGTAAAAATTTAATGATTTGAATTGGAATAGATGAATTTTATGAATATGATTTTGAAAATCTCGAATTGTAATTTTTCAAAATCCAAATTATAATTGACAAATTCTAGAATTTTAAGTAGTACTGAATCCATTTCTATCATGGATAAAATACAGCTAACTTTATATTTTACAAAATAAAAAAAACACCAAATCCCTACTAAAAAATGATCATCTGATCCAAATCCTCTCATTTGCAGACATCTCCTTTCAAGATATGGATTCTTAGATTTTGACCTTCTAACATGATGATGGCTTGGGCAATGTAATAAAGTAAGCTTCAAAACACCGATCGATAACATGCTAAGATATGCATTCTGATTGAATTGGTAGTGTGTTTTAAGATACCTGCCTTTTTAATCGGTTATGCCATAGCTTGAGGCATAATTCCTTCGGAGAGTTTGGTGGTTGCGTCTCCGTGTTTTGTATTAGTTCCTCTTAGATTAAATTGAAAGCATCCCACTTTTCTCTTAAACTAGGAAATAATCTATGAAATTAAAAGAATGATTGTAATAAACGACACGCTATGTTAAGTGTTGGATAGATCACAAGTGGATCACAAAGAGTTGGATATCAATAATTAATATATGTATTGGAACAAGTAAATTACCCATATTGAAGAAGAAACTAGTGAATCACTGAATCAAAAACATGGTAATGTAGAGTAAAAAAATGTGTCTTTGTAGTGAACAAGTGGGATGATGGTAAAGAAGAGATTCTAATAGGACATATGGTAGCTGTAATATAGATTGAAGTGTTGAAGAAGATGCTAAAAGTGGTGAGATGTAGCATTTACCTCCTAGTATATGAAAGTTCTTATGGGGAGGAGACATGCTCAAAGAATAGTTCTTCTTTGTAAGGAAGGGTTTTCCCATTGGTTGTCGCATGTGTATGCCAATGTTGGAATAAAGTGAAATCCTATGTTTAAATGCTATGTTTGGCCAAAAGTGTTGTAGATAGTGTTGTAGATATTGATAGGGGGATTCCTCCATGCGAAAAGTCTCATCCCATAAATGAAATGAAAATATGAAGTGTGCCATTTGGGTAAGAAAGAGGCCTCTTCTTAGGACATCTAGTGATAATGGGGAATACAATATCATGCTTGCTTGGAATCATAGGTGGTGTCCCCATAAAATGTTGTGGATTCTTGTAGGCATGGTTGTATTGTCTAGAAACCACCTTGTGTAATAGGCAATGTTTGGCTCATGTTGGAATGTGTACAATACCTAGATTTTGGTAATATGTTTTGTTGTTGGACAAAGAATGTGTAATAGTTCAATAGAGTGTTAGTGGTCAAGGCATGTCCTCAAACTATACATCGATTTACTTTAGGAGCTATATGAGGGACGAGAGTTGCCTTAATAGTAAGAGAAGATTGCAAAGGCACTCTTGTTCTTAATATCTTATAGATATAATATTAATTTTTGTGGATATGCCTAGACTATTAAAGGATTGGAAGAGATAGTTTGGAAAGAGATCAAACATATAGCATTTGAGAAACAATGGTTGGAGTAATTGATGTTTGTAAAACTCTATTAGCTAGGTGTGGGGACAGGTGAAACCCATGATATGGTAGAAGAGATGTGTACTTGATATATGATATGGTATAGATGTTAGTGATTTCATTGTTGTAGATGCTAAGAGCATGAGGAAAGGAGAGTGTGGGGTAGAGGGATGGAGATAGAGAAAAATGAAAGCTTTAGTTTGAGGAGAATATGAGGGTCATGGAAATTTCTAGGGTGGAAGGATGAAGATGAGACTATATTGATGGGGGGGGCTAAAAGGGATAGATTCAATGAATGTGGTGTCTGGATGCAATGTACAATTGAGAGAAAGAGATATGGCATTTGTGTAAGATGACTTGTTGGGCTATGGCAAGGTACAAGTATGGTAGAAGAGATAGGATGATACATTTTTCCATCTTTAAAGAGATGATAAGTTTTGTGGTAAGCATTGTATAAAGTGTTTTGGTGTTGTTGATATGGAATGGCCATAGTAAATTAGAAAAATCAAGGGAATAACTGTTGCATCTAACTTTATTGCAAAAAGGTGACATGAGAGCATTTATTCATGAGAAAACAAGGGTTGTATTGTTGTACATAGCCCAATTGATAGAGAGGGGAGTGTGGGGTAATGGGAAGCTACAAATGATTAATAAAAATACGGGAAATAAAGTTCTTTTCTTTGTCGGTGCAAGAATTATGGTAGCAATTTGAACTTTGATATAATTGTGAGTAAAAGGAGATTTGAATACAATGCAACATGTTATTTGGCCATTGAGAGTAAAGATGGATTTGCTTCCACATGGTTACGATTAGGCACGATCTTGGGTTGAGGAGAAGGATTAGGGGATTGAGATGCATCAACAAATTCAAGGGCTTTCTCCTTAGTGTATAATATTGTGAACCTGACTTAATGTTGCAAAAAAATGCAATAAGTGGCTTCATGGTTCTAAATTTGATGATAGTGGCACCACCATAGAGGACTAAAAGAGGTAGTGTGACTGCTAAATAAATTAGAATGACATGTTAGAGGTTGTATGTGAGGTTTACAAGTAGTTGTAGGAGGGGGGTACTATCAAACAACTAGATGGAAACTGGAAAATAACTATAAGATATGAAAATGC
Source organism: Larix kaempferi (assembly GCA_027924585.1). NCBI lineage: Eukaryota > Viridiplantae > Streptophyta > Pinopsida > Pinales > Pinaceae > Larix > Larix kaempferi. Next base: position 2,609,674 of record BSBM01000013.1, read on the forward strand.
ACAATTTAATTTGAAAAATAAGCCTAAGAGATAACAATGAATGTAAAGAAAACTTGATCAAATGGTTTTTCCTACATTGATGACAAAAATGCATCTTTATATATTTTACATAGCTTCATGGATGTTTATTACTTGACAAACTCGAGTGCTTATTCTATTGAAGTATGCAGCTCAAATCTAGAAACCATAACTAATTGATCAACTAACTTATTAAATGTACACAAAAATAATAATAAAATCATATCAAGGGGGTGTCACCCTCAAGCATCACTTATCATGTTTCCAGTTGGCTATGAGTTATCCTCATTTCCTCATGGTTTATGTCAAAAGAGTCCCTTATTTCATTCTAGTTTAGGAATGGTTCTAGGGAAGGGAAATGAAAATATGTGTTAAGCCCTAAATGGTGGCACATTACATTAGTCTTGTCATATTATTGATGTCATCCTGGGACTATTAGTGGTAATTGTCATCAGTATTATTATATTATTGATGTCGGCTTGGGTCCATTAATTGTAATTGTAACTCTTTGTCTCCTATATATATGAAGGAGATCATTTCATTCGAAACATCTTGTCTTGTCTTGTGTACTTAGTACATTGTGTAAGGAGGTCTTCCCCTCGAAGAGGCTTTCTATTCACCTATTTTCTTCATTATTAAGTCGTAGATTACTCTTTCTGTTCTATTTATGCTCTTTTTATACTCTTTACGTTGGGAAATTTGTTGCATAACATTTGGTATGAGAGCTTGGACGGTTCCTAAATGAGTCATCTTGGAATTTTTGCTATAAATATTTTCTAAGTTGTTTTAGACATTGAAGTTTACAAGGGACATAGAGGACAAATTGATCTATCTATGGTACTACTTTGAGATGCTGAATCAATATAGTTTCAAATTTATACCCAACAGAAGTTAGGTTTTTTGACAAGTCCAAAAGCAACTAGTCTAAAATAGGCTCATTCTAAGTAAAACGGCTATATCTAGAGCATGCAAGATCCAAATTGAGTAAAACCTATATCATCGGAAAGAAGACGGACTGCAATATATGTTAGCCATTTCAGAATCAGATATGAAAAATTGTACATGTGGCATGTCGTACACTTTCACTCATTTTAAAGGGCAAAAAATAACAAGTGTTGGGAAAATTACCATATCTTTTTATTGGCACATTAGAATTAGTTCATACCTATGGTATGTAAGAGAATACATATTAGGGTACTGCAGGAAAAAAGTTTCATACTTAGAGGGGTCTAAATTTCAAAGTTACCTCAGTTGGAAGGTCAACTAGCAAATCAATCTCCAAATCAGGGTTTGAAAAAGGTACACCATTTTAAATTTGAATAAATTCTGGTAGAAGGATCTATTTTGGGTGATCTCAAAGGTGTGATAAAGATTATAAATATATATTTTTATTGTTCCACATGGAACCAAAAGGTGGTGAAAAAATTCACACTCTAATCAAACCACCAGAGGATTCATCACTAACATATGATCAAAGTGAAGACATATCTTTTAGGGTGTCCAAGTTGGAAGATTTGATTAAAGGGACCATGAGAACAGTTGATTTAGTTAATTTGGAAAATAAGATGGAGGAAAGGATGGGACATATGGTAGATGAAAGTATGGTATAGATGGAGAGTAAGATGACGGGGCATATGGATAATAATATGGAAATAATTTCTAAGCTCATACAAAATCCAAAGGAAAATATCCCTAAAAGTGATGATGTGTGCCAGGGTACTCAAGAAGATAAAGATAGTCTCCATGTGGAACAAAATTCCATTAATAAGCATACTCCACGAGGATTTGATTCTATGGAAGTAATCAGGAAAGGTCCCCAAGGGGTATCCAACTCCCCAATATTGTCATGAGGAAGTTTGATGACAAGGACCCCATAACATGGATATTTCAGATGGAGCAATTCTTAATTATACACCAAGTGTCGAATATCCAAAAGGTACCTATTGTATCTTTATATTTAGAAGCTGAGCAGTTTGTGTGGTACTAATGGCTTTGTGAACACAAAAATAAATCCATTATCTCTTGGTCCATTTTTACAGAAGAATTGATTTCATATCATAATGATGTTAAGAGCAATTTCTTCTTTACCAAATTGATAAATCTAAGACAAAAGGGTTTAGTAATCGAGCACAAATTCAACAATTTCAAAAGTTGAATCTGAGAGTGGAGGGAATACTAGATGATAAATTGTTGGATCTCTTTATTGGAACCTTGAATGATAACATCCAACATGAGGTGTGCCTCCTCAAATAAACATACTTAGAGAAGGATTTCATGGTGGCAAGGAAAGTTGAAAGTAAAAATATGGCGATGGCTACTAGTAGGACCACCTCCAACACATATAGAGAGAATATCGTTCCTTATTCTAACCCACCTCGAAGATTGAGACCTCGGCAAGTGGATGAAATAAGAGAAAAGGGTCTATGCTTTAATTGTGACAACAAGTGTAGTAAGGGACATAAATTTGGTGCGAATAAATTATTCTACATAGATTGTGAAGAGGAAGAAGAAAAAGAATAGGAACCATCTCAAGCTGAAGAAATAGAAGAGATTACTCCCACCATATCTTGTCATGCATTGGCTAGAATTAGCACTCCCCAAACTCTCAAGATCGAAGTATATATAAAAAATAAAAAGGTAATAGTGTTGATTGATACTGGTAGTACTCATAATTCATGCACTGTAGATTAGCCAAAGTTCTCAATTGATTTGTATATCTAGCACCAGAGTTTCAAGTAATGATTGTAGATGGAGAAGCTATCAATTTCTCAGGAAAATTCCATAATATAAATCTTACTATGGGGGAATATGTATTGAATAGTCCAACGATTTCTATCACAATGGGTGGTGTTGATGTTGTCTTAGGGGTTCAATGGTTACAATCATATTTTCAAGAAATTTTCATGGGAAGGAAAATAATTTGAGTTAAGGGATATCATAGGGAAACCAAACAAGGTGATAATTTCTAATGGTATGATAAATGGTTGAAAATGGGACATCAAGGTGTAATTGCATAATTATACTCACTAGATGTTCAAGAATCTAAGCCTCCTATTTCCCTAGATCTCCAAAGGATCATTGATAAAAATTCCAAGGTATTTGAAGATATTTCAAAAGGTATTCCACCTACATGATATTTTAATCATGCCATTCACTTAATTCCAAGAAATGTTCCTCCTAACATCAAACCTTACAGAGAGAAGTAAAGTCAAAACATTGAGTTGTTTCATAGCGATTATGTTGTTTCACCCAAGATAAATAACAAAGCTCTATGAATGTTCCATGATAGTTTCTGGTGACATGAAATTTCCCTATCTTGTCTTTAGTTCCACACGACGGACTTCGGGTGGGGAGAGTCAGTGCAGTATGTTCCTGTTACTCTAGCCAGGGAAGTCGTTCTCTTTCTCTCCCATGTAAAACAAATGAAGAGCATTAACATTCTCGTCCTTCCCATGAGTACCATGGATCACTTTCGAGGACTATTCATAATCGGTATTGACCAGTCATGAATGTTATGAATGTTATTCTAGGCAATGCAAATTTAGTTAGGTACAAAGATTAGATACACGTATTTATTTTATTAGTAATAATAAATTTTATATTTTATAAAGTTTGATGTTGATTGCATTAGCATTTTTCAGAGACCATGAGTAATCACAATAGTTGTTAGAGAACTCTACATGTTCCACGATAGTTTTTGGTGACATGAAATTGCCCTATCTTTTCTTTCGTTCCACACGATGGACTTCAGGTGGGGAGATCTAGTCCAATCTATTCCTATTACTCTAGCCAGGGAATTCGCTCTTTCTATACCATGGATAACAAAGGAAGAGCATTAACGTTCTCCTCCTTCCTGTGAGCGCCATGGATTGCTTCTGAGGACTAGTCATAATCGGTATTGACTAGTCATGAATGTTATGAATGTTATTAGGAAATGCAAATTTAGTTGGGTACAAATATTAGATAAAAGTATTTATGTTATTAGCAATAATAAAGTTTATATTTTATAAAGTTTGATGTTGATTGCATTAGGATTTTTCATAGACTATGAGTAATCGTAATAGTTGCTAGAGAAAATAGAGATTGCAAATAGTCTACGTTGAAAGGAGTAACCTGCAAGGGATGGGAATTGAGTATTCCATGGGAATTGTAAACTATCTATACCATATGGCGAGACCCAATGACCCTAAAAAAGAGCATTGGAACATAGATACTGGAATGCTATCATTGCTTGGAAAAAAATGGAGATCCTATTAAAAATCACATCATATACCCTTGTTATAAGTTAGTCAGTTTTATGTAGTTCCCCAAAGCAGTGAGACTATAGGATTTAACTCACTATTGTGTCATCATATACCCTTGTTATAAGTTACTCAGTTTTCTGTAGTTCCCCAAATCGGTGAGACTATAGGATTTAACTTACTATTGCTTAATGATCGATAGATTGATAGAACTTTTAACTAAAGGATCCTCCAGTCATGGGTTATGCGAAACTAGGGGAATCATGGGGCTCATGGAAAATTTAGACCTGGAACTCGCTCTGGTAAGCAAGCAATCAATCCCACAATCTTTATCACATCAATAATAATGAAAAATAAAACAAAAATAAACACAGAAAAAGGAAAAAGCTCACAACAAATATTTCTTTTCCATCTCTGCATTTTTAATTTCATCCTATTTATCTACTTTCATTGTTTCTAGTTATCTGCTTCAGATTAACCATAGATATGCCCAAATGGTTTCTTTCTTCTACGTACCATTTCTGTAGTGAAATGGGACTTTTAATCTAATAGTTATTTGTTTGTTTCATACAGATTAGAAATGGGACTTTACTTTGACGGTGACTAAGGTTTATGACATGGATTTGAACCCTGAATTAATTTTTTCCTTGTATCGACATATCAGAATAGGGTAAGAGGTTTATGTATTGAAACTATGTCGTGCAGTAAAAGAGAAATAATAGCTCCACTAAATAAGGGAAAGCGATCCATCCTCTCTTACAAAAGTGACATGCTTCGTCGGCATTTGTTGCAGAAGCTTCATGAGAGCCCACTATGGAGATGTCACCCAGATTTGTTGTAGAAGATTCACCAAATTTTGTTGAGAAACCGTCACCACAACTTGCTACATTTCACGGACATAAGAAGAAAGGAATAGTTATTGGCATCCTCCAGAGTCCTGAGTAAGTTACATTTAAAACCCTCATATTATAGTTTACAAATTCAGAACTATAAGTTGAAGAGGGTAAATCCTGTCGAATTCCGCTGTTCTGTAAGTACATATGTGTTAGATAGGATTTATTTCAACCTCCTAGAAAAATTTGGATCTTTCTAAATCTTAATGCAACATTTCAAAAAATTACTTACATTATCTTCAAGCTTTGCCTATAAATATTTTTTGGCGTTGCAGGAGGAGCTCTTCTCTGCATCTTGAACAGTTATTGCCCCCATCGAGTTCATTATGTGTGTGCCTTTGAGGATGGCTAGACATGATTGCTATGGCGGTGCAGCTACCAAAACATGCACACATGGCCAGCATGCAACAGCCACCCGTGCGACACATAGCATCTCCTTTCCTTAGTAAGAAAAAATGAAGCAATTAAACATCAAATGCTTAAAACTAATGCTAAGCCAGCTCTAGCATTAATCCAAATTCTATCTAAGCTATCTGGATTCTCGAGAATTAATCCAAATGCAATAAAAAAAAGTTAGGAAACTAGTCACAAAAATTTTGCTTGGACCTTGGGATGGGGCCAAATAAGGCCTCAAAATATTTGATTGGCAGAATATAAAATCAGAAAATTTGATTGGTCGATGAAAAAGTTATCATCAGAAAATTTGATTGGCCGATGAAAAAGTTATAAAAATAATCTTTGGTTAAAAACGTTGGTGTGCAAAGTAATAAGACTTCAAATCACACTCCACATTACTTATTTTTGTGTGCTGGACTGTTTGGTGGACGAGGAATAAGGTAACATTTGAAGAGACTCTTTCAAGTTTGGACTGTGCTTATAATTCTGCATTGGGTCAGTATTTGAAATTTCAAACCACTCACAAAGCTCCTGTCTTGTGTAATATTGGGAGCTTTTATTTTAGGATCGATGATCATGTTCTTTTCTTTGATGGTGCTGCTAATTTGGGTGTTTGTGGTGCTGGCGGAGTTATTTACATTAGTTTGGAACATTATTTCACTCTCAGGATGAATTGTGGAAGAGGCATTAACATGAAGGCAGAACTCTTGGCATTGTGGTGTGTTTCTCGAGTGGCCAATCTCTTTGGTCTTGGGAAGGTAAAGATTTATGGTGACTCAAGAGTCACTATAAAATGGGCAAGGGAAGAATTTGCTATGAATGTTCTAAATCTGGCTTACTGGTGCAACCGAATTAAAATTGAATTTGGTACGTTTATCTCAGTCACATTGGACCATATTTTCCAAAAACATAACACCCAGGCTGATTTGCTGTCGAAAGCAGCATTGGACAATGATGTTGGCTACTTGCATTGGGATGAGTACTTTGATAATCAGTTGATTGAATCTGGCCATATGTATTTTTTGGATTAGCATCCATAAGCTCCTCTTTTTTAGGTTTTTGGGATGTTGTAATATTTTGATATTCTGTATGGGGGAGTATTCTCTGAACAGTGGCACGTATAGTTATCACTGTGCGACAGTGTTATTTTGATCTTTCTTTTGATCTTATCATGTACTATTTGATTCAACATTGAATATCAATAGTATGCTTTCTTTCGCGGGAAAAAAGAAAAAAAGAAAAATGACAAGCCGTTTACTATAGTCCATGTAGCCCATGAGGGCACAGACTAATAAGGTTAATTTAAATTACTATATATGCAACACCAACACTATATATGCAACAGCAATATGGATTCCATTATATTTTAAGACCTTTTATATGGATTCCGTTATACTTAATACTATATATGCACCATGGATGAGACTCCATCTCTTATTTGGCAATAATGAAATTAAAAGCTATCTTTAATAAGGTTAATTGAAATTATAATCATCTATGGCTAATGTGAAGGAAACATCTTTTTTTTTTCACACAATGAAAATAACATACTATTAATTAAGTAAATAGTATCAACGGATACATCCAAGGAGAAAGTCATATACTCCTCACCCAAAAAAGCTGACCATGTCCAACCAAGATCATCCACTGAACAACAATACCAACAAGAACCAACCCATCCGTCGATGGCGAAACAATGGGCATATAATCACTAGAACCGAAACATAACCATCCCATCCACCTAAGGCGAAACAATGGGCATCAAGGATCAATAGAGCCAACAAAAGTATCAAGCCCATCCGCCATGGCGAAACAATGGGCAGCTCGAAACATAGCAAAAACCAGAAAAACAAACCATAGAAACATATATCCTGGAAAGACAAACAACAAAAAGACAACAATGGCCCTCTTAAGGAAACATCATATCTCTTAAATCGAGTCATAAGATGGATTATTTTTATGGGATAACTCAATATAATTACTCACACGCAATACAAGTATTTAATTTGTTCATTTTTGTTATTACTGCGTTATTTAGTGTTATTTAGTGGAAAACTTTGTTATATTATTGCTTATTATTATATTTGATGGATTCACTTTGTTCTTTTTTAAGTTATTTCAATGTTTTTTTCTTTTACTTGATTGATAATAAGATTTATTTTAATTTGACATCTATCATGTTCTAACAGGAATCAATTCACTTTAAGTGCAAACTTTTTTTAGAGTGGAAAATTTTGAGAAAAAGTTTGCACCTTGAGGGATTTGACATCATCAATGATATATCTCTAAGATTAGATAAGATAACTCTTTTCTACTACGCTGGTTAGGACATCAAGGAACTGGGGAAAACCCCCCCTATATTTGATAGCCCAGTGATAAAATATATATCCTCCTCAATGGGATGGAACCACTGATTAGGACCAACACGGAAGGTCTGTCTCTAGTGATCCCACTAACGGATCAACTGCGACAAAAATTTCGAGTTCTCCTTTGGGGATCTAGCCTCTTCATAGAACTTGAGGAGGCCTACTTACCTCAAGGTGCCTCACGTCTATGCAGTAATGGGGCAAAGGTACAAATCCCTCTCCCTATCTCTCGCCTCCCACTCTTTGTGCTCGCGTATCTGATCAACATATAAAATACATCAGTCCATTATATAAAACATTATTTTTTTTAATTTCAAATTTTAATTCACTAAATGTTTAAGTGTTTAAGTTAGAAGAAAACAAAGGAATTACCTGGATATTTGTTGGTCGAGGAGGCATGGTTTTCACATATTTCAAAAAAATGAAATTTTCCCACCGTTTGTCAAAATTCGAAAAACGCGTACTAAGAAATAGAAGGGAGAAATGCAAGCAAGCGGAGCACCGATGGAAGGGTGCATTAAGGAGGAAAAGGTGGCACCGGTGCTTGAGAGGTCTAGAGCACTATGGAAATAGTAAAAATGAAAAGTTCGACCGATAATTTTTTTTATTTAACCATGTTTCGGTATGTCTGATACCTTTATGCACTAGTGCGTTATTTGAAACTAAACGCACCATTTTATATGAAACATAAATAAGTTTCTACGCATTTTAAATTTATCCCTAATAAGTTGTGCTTATATGTGTACGCATGGGTGCACAATAGTATGTAATGCCCCGGTGCTCTATTATAAGAAAATGCACCGTTATTGTAACATAAAAAAAATGTAGGCTCGACATTTTTTAAATTTACCCCTATTTGGTGCCTTTAGGAATATGATGCACCGATGTGGTTGGTACATGTAAGAGCATTGGTGCGGTTGGTACACTTCACCTCACCAATTAGCAATCTAAAATATAAATTTGCTTTATGTCGGTGCTCTAATAAACGTAATGCATTGGTGCTTTGGATAGCATCTAGTGCATTGTTGATGTTGTGTTTTTCTTATTTTTTATTTTTAAATATGTTATTCTTTGCAGAGGTTTTTATGGCTAGCTACGAGCGTTCGAAATATCTAGCCATTCGTTCTTTAGCTTTCCCCATTTAAATGAATTGTAATGGGGTTATGATTACAGCAAAGATTATGAACGATAGAGACAATGGAAGAGCAAGAGGCTTTGGGTTCGTCACTTTTGCTTCTTCGAAAGTGGCCAATCTTGTTTTAGAGGGACATGGATGGAAAGTTAATCTTTTTAATTGAAGACCCTATTTACATGAGTGAAAAATAGTCTTTTTTTATTTAACTTAAATATGATTTATTTTGAATTTTTTGTGACATGCACATGCTTACAAGATATAGGTGAATTGCCTTTACCTTTGTTATAAGGCATCCAATTATTTTTATGGAAATACCTTAGCACGAATGTAGCTTAGGTGATTGGATTAGCACTCTGACCTCAATAGTGAACCAATGCCTTATTGGTTGTTTTTTAATTTGAAGTAGTCAATCTACCTTCGACCAATGTTTAATTTTATGAAAAATTGAAACATGTATTAAAAAAGCCATTAAAAATGCTTAATTTATTTTAAGCAACTAAAGTCCACTCATAGTGTATCAAATACAATCCAAGTAATCTTTATGAAGAGTCCGTAGGAAAAAAAACACTAAAGCATGCATTGCTATATGCTTATGGAAAATTTGAAATATAGACAATTTTGTAGGGATTTTCAACTTGCGCTCTAGTGTAAATGTGGGTATAACTTGAATTTGCTATTTTGTTGTGTGGATTGTGAGTTTTATTTTAAAATGTATTGGCCTATGCCTTTTTATAAAGCGATTTTTAGTTGTGTTTTAAAATATTTGGAAATATTAGATCTATCTTTGGTTTGCAGGACTTTTAAGGCCATTCCATTCATGTTAACATAGCACAAGAGCCAAAATGAGAAGTCTAGATAAGCTCGAGCTCTAATAGAATTATCTCCATCCAAAAATATCTATATCTCTAACACCTTTTAATGACATCATATTGAAATTGAACTTGGAAGTGAAACCCGTTGAAGTATGTCATTTCGATTGATAAATAACTTGGTTCATGCAAAAAAACATTGAATGCATCTAGCCATCGATTTAATCCCTTTAATCAAACCTACAGTGGTTGTAGTTGTGATGGGAGGTGATTTTAGTGCTTATGATTAATATTAATATGCCCACTATTATTAGAAGTTCTTTATTTTGATATGTTGAGCCCTTTGCCAAGTTATACAAAAGGAACCATCTATTCCTAGTCCTTTGGGTTAATACTAGTTTCTATGTACCGAAAGCCAAGCCATGTCATGATATTTTATTGACTGGAAAGATCATTCTAGATAAATGCATATTCATTTGGACACATTACGACATTTAGTTGCATGAAATTATAGTTATTTTTGCAGTGTTAACAACTATGTAGTTAGTTTTTTTATACAATACAGATTTTGTCGTGTTTTTTAAAATGTTTAGGTTTTAGTTGTTATTGTAAATATTAAATTCCATATTTGGTTACATTCTCATTTCTTAGGTTAGTTTATCAACCTCTATGATTTTACTTCTATTATTGTTTTATTATTGGAAGTTTATAGTTTGACTTTTATTTTGTACAATGTAATCGTTTTAATATAAAATAAAACAAGTGCCACAAGGTGGCGATGTCACTATCGTGAGATTTATAATGCACAATAATTTGTAAATATGTGAATATAGGCTTAAAATTTTGTTGTTAAAGAAGATAAAATTGTTATATGTAAATTGAAAACTACTAATATATGTACAAAACTGCTAACTGAAAGTTGTTATTAGAAAGGGTTGTACTTAGAGATGTTGAATATATGCATATCATACAAAAATGCTACTCAAAACTACTTCTATATGTACAAAACTGATAGTCTATTATGGATTAGTACTAATTATAGTTGTAAAAACAAAATTTACAATGAGCAACAAATTCTTGAGGAGGATGCGGTTGTCATACAACTAGAAAAATGCATTAAAGTCTTCAAGATATGGATTACCATAGTAATAATAAAGGATAGGCCACCCATCTTTATAGAGCATATGGATTAATGGAGAACTTTGATGAAAGGAATCTCAACTGGATTACTCAACGAATCCATCAAAAGTAAGGAATTTCATCCTTCCAGAGAATGCAAGTTTATTATTATCAAGTTATTAATTTTCTAGGTATTTAACCGCTTAACATTGGTTTAACACGAAAATGGAACATCATTTCTAGATTTGGATGATGCTTTGCTACCATAACCAATGGCGTTTCCCAAGTATGCATGCTTATTGACTTCCGATATTAACATTTTGCGGATTCTATTCTATGCCAAGATTAAGAGAGACAATGCGCAGTTGTGGAAAGAGAACCATGAATTGTAGATGTAGCCAGATGGCACTATGATGGATCGAGATACTATGCGTCATGATGAGAATCCTATGGCTGATGAGATTGAATTCATTAGGGCTCGTTTCATACACATGTGGAGTGAATATTAGGCAACCTGGGCCTAAGAGTGGAGGTTAGGTGCTGGCCTGTTGCCTGTGATTCGAGGTATTTCTGGTTTTACTTCGTTACAGGGTTTGTTTGCTCGAGAGTTTATAATCCATCGGTCTTGTTCTGGTCTGTTCTTTCTATTATAATGCGACTAATCCTATTTCAATGAATTCAGGCTTCATTTGCTCCCAATGCCTAAGCCACTACGGTTTAGCTGCTCAAGCCACTACGGTTCAATTGCTCAGCTAATATAGAGAAAATGTTCCACTAGCAGGTAAGCATATTTAGTCCCCAGATTTTGTGTTATTTTTATCTTATAATCCATAACAAACATCTAATTTAACTTTTTGAAATGTGTTTGTTAAGGCTTGAGCAGGTTTCTGTTTGATACAAGGGATTCAAACTAGAGTTAGCTCGGGTAAGTTCATCTCCATGAGATTTCTTGACACCATAGCAGTGAGAAAATTGTAAGTTTTGGAACTTAATGTTCATGGAGACCTGGAGCATTTATTCCAATGATTTAATAGGGTAAGTACATCTACCATTAGAGAAAATATATTATTTCCGGAGATGAATTCATTTATTTATCTTATCATAATTTACACTGTAAAATTAAGGGATTTCTTGTTGGGCGGCGTTTTTGTCCTCGACTTTACATCCGCTTCCATGGGTTCGTCATCATCAACATTGAGCGCCTCCTCAGCCCAACATCACAACCATAACACAACCTCTAAAACCAAAGAAAAAGTTGATTCCTGGCATAAATTTTTGAATATTTTGGCATTGGACAAGGGGAAGTTACAATTTATGTAATTTGCTTTTAGCTTGTGCATCAATTATGCAACAGGTAATTGACTAAAATATATTGGGCCTACAAGAAATCCCTTAACTTTTATGTGTCTCTACAATAGAAAAATCATTTCTTTTTAGAAAAAGGATTGCCTTCTATCGAAGGATGAATGATCCATCTCGTGCATAGTAGGTGGTTAGATAAATTCCTCATTGGTGCCATCGCCAAGGGCACTAGATCTGTTGCATAAGGTATGGATCTCCTACATAAGAGAAACGACAATAACTCCCTAATTTCAATATCTCTGGCAACTATTCCAATTGCAAATTACTTATAGCTTGTCATCTATGGCAGATTGAGCAATGGATCCTGTAATGTCCCTTCTTAGGAATTTTATTAAAATGGCAATTTTTCACTTTTTTCCCTAGTTTGACCTTTGACTAGTTTGGATCTCTAGGTCCCAAATTTGCCCCAAATGATCCCAAATCTTCTGAGAAGGTATATGAATGATATTAGAACATAAATATGTGTTTTAGGGATGCCTTTGGACCTTTAAAATACTTCTGCAAATCCTCTTTCAATTCTGATCAATGTAGGTAACTTTACTAGTGATTTCCCTTTGACTAGTATTGGTCTCTAGGTCTCAAATTGACTCCAAATGCTTTCAAATCTTCAAGGAAGGTGTATGAATGATATTATAACTTGAATATGATTTTTATGGATGACATATGGCCACCAAAAGACCTCTGCAAACTCTCTTAAGATTCTGGACCAATTATGCAATTTTACTAGTAATTTGGGGTTCAAATCCCCATGGGGTAAGTACTGAAAATGGCTTCCCAAATGCCTCCAAACCCACTCAAATTTATGAATAGAGGTATGTAAGGTGTTAAGTATGTTATTAAAGTCTCATATGCACCATTAATGGATTATTACAACTGTTTTCACCCTCTTCCATTCAACTGCAAAAATCCCCAATTCGACCCTTGGGGAAATGGCACTATTTCACCTCCCAATACAACTAAACTAAGTAAAAATGCTTCAAATGCTCAAGTACAGTACATGAAACTTGTAGAAGACATCCATGGCAGTATATTGATCACAAATATATCAGATAATAATCCATTCATTCGAAATAATCAACATTACATTGATTCACAACAAGGTAGTGGGGAAATGGCACTGTTCTTTCATTATAATTGAGATTTATACATTTCTACTTGGAATTTCGACCTGAAACTTTCTGGAGATGAAGAAAAGAGTATTTGCTTCATATTACAAAAGAAATGGGGCATTAAAAGCTCCCCCAAAGAGTACAATAGCTCACCAAAAATGCCCTCCCTCAAGGATCAAGAATATGCCATCAAAACTGGAAATGGTGAAGGAGTGAGCTGCAATAGAAGAAACCATGAGCTACCCTATAGCTTACACCTGCAAATAAAGACTCCATTAAAGCTCCAAATGAAAGGTCTGAATGGCCTTTCCAATTACCAACTTGGATGGGAATCTTTCACCCTCGAAATTGGCCAAGGCAAGAAACTAGTCATCCACTAGCTCTCCCTCTTCACAAATGCAATTGCAAATTCTACAATTGATCAAAAGCTGGTTTATTTCTTTTTTATTGACATTTATAAAATTCTAATGTCCTCCATGGGTCGAATTCCTTCCAAGAGAGTCATGCCAACTCAAGTTGGGAAGAGATTCCAAAGAACGTCACTTGTACAACAATTCCTAGTCTCCCACTTCCACCAAATCACATGTGGAAGCATCTTAACTGCCCTAACACCTTTGAGCGCCCTCTTGGAGTCTATTTTTATCCCTGACATGTCATATATGTCATATGTCAGCCTTCAGGTCTGATTTGTGTCATAGGTGTCATAGCATCTTCATCATTGTTGTCATAGAGCTAGGGAATCTATCCCAAGTGTCTCACTAGCTCCAAATTGCCTCTTCCTCTTCCATGGGAGTTACTCTTCCTCTATATTTCGACCTTGGATGAGTCATGCAATGAATAATACCTTTTGGACTCCCCCAAGTATGTTACCATTCACCTTGAATTCGAATTGGTGAGAGAATGATGCCAAGTGTAGTGGGGAAATCTAGCCATATGTGGGTCCCACTTCCTCCATGTGTCTTCATGATGAAATGCCACTTTGATTTTCACTTGTATATATTTATTTAGCTCCTTTATTAAATATTTATGCCATTCTAATGTTCAAACATCATTTATTATCCCCATTATTCCAATTCCCAAAGCTTCCACCCCAAACCTAGGAAACTAGTAATTTTCCTCCTTGGCAATTATTTGATCTTTAGCATCAATTTGACAAACTCTAATGAATAGGGCCAATGTGATTAGGCCATTGTGACCCAATGCCAAATTTGGGACATGATAGTTCCAAAGATACCTAGAGTATGCAAGTAAGTGGTGAATCGCCTGCATCTAGCCTATCATCTATTGTAGATTGAGCAGTGTAGGAGCCACATATACGTGGAATATGCGAGTAAGTAGATAGCCTGCATCTCCCACATAAGGTAGATAACCTGTCAACTATTGCATATTGAGCAATGAAGGAGCCAAAAATACATGGAGTATGCGAGTAAGTTGGGAATCACCTACATCTCTTGCATAAGATAGAGCAAAGATAATAGCAAGGCGGTGAATAGAGTGAGTGGGTGATTAAGCCATATTTACACCATAAAGCTCCACTTGTAGACAAGAGGGGAATCACCTACATCTCTTGCATAAGATAGAGCAAAGATAATAGCAAGGCGGTGAATAGAGTGAGTGGGTGATTAAGCCATATTTACACCATAAAGCTCTACTTGTAGACAAGAGGCAGTGGGTTGTGGCAGTGAAGTTATACAAGAAGCGGTGGGATGTGGCAGTGAAGTTATGGTGTAGTAAATATGGTTGGTCTTCGAAAACTGATATCATTAATGGTATCATTGATGACTCTATCATTGTATATGTTATAAGGGAAAGACAAATATTTTCCTATGTTAAAACATTGTCTTAGAAAGCAAGAAATCTGTTGTTCTCACAATTCCGCTGTTGGCCCGGCAATAACACTTCAATAAGATAATTTAAATTTATTATTTAATTAAAAAAATAAGAACTGTAAACAAATTTTTTTAACTAAAACTAAAATGTTTCAAAATCAAAAGGATAACTAATTTTCGAAAGGGACTAATAAGACATGTCAATTAATTCATGTTTTATTATTTATTTATGACATTTCTCTAGTAACCTTTATCCTAAAATAATTTTTGTGGCTTTGAAATTTTTAAATATAATTGTGGTTTTTGTAATTATTAAATTTTGGACTTTTGTAATTAATAATGGGCCTTGTTATGTAATTATGAGAGTTCAAAGTATTCATTTATGAGTGTAATGTATAACCCTATGAGAGTTCTTTTTAATTCATCATCTTTGGACTAAACGACTTTGTAAAAAATTCCATCTTAATAATAAAATATTACAATTTGAAAAGTAATATTAAGATTAAAGTGTCAATGTGATGTATTTGTAAGTGCCTTTTAGCACTAAAACATGATACTGGTCTTTAAGAGAGCAAATTAGTGGATTTTTTTTATTGTTGAATGTTTGATTATGAAAACCACTTTTATAATATAGTCGAGAATCCTTATAAGTAATTGCCACACGTGAATCCTTACCACATATTTATTAATTAAAAAAAGTTTCTAAATCTGGAAGATGATATATTTGGTAGTTACACCACAGAAAAAGTTGGATGGAGTCGAATTCTATTAGTAATCTTATTTAAAAATATGGATAATGACTCCACGCCTAAACCTAGAATATGCTCAAATGCTAAATAATAAATCAAAGCATTAAATATATTTTAAAACAAAGCTATTTGAAATATAAAACTATTTTTATTTTTTTTGTTTCTATTCAATATAAAAAGAACAGTTTGTATTTTTGCTACCTGTTTATATATATATTTTAATTTATTATATATATATTTTAATTTATTGATCAAAATAGTATTGTATTTAATGTTCTTGAAATTATGCATTGTATCTTAGATTTTAAAATCTTTTCGAATTTGGAAAGTAGTGGCATCTTAGATTTTAATGGTTTGAGATTAAGGTTTGATTTTAAGAAGTTTGGTAATCTGAGCTATCTGATACCATTCGTTTGTGTTTATACCATACACCTAATGTAAATAATAAGTTGATCTTATTAATATTGAAGTGAGTTAAAAAAAATAAAAAGCAATTTTCCTTTGAAATAATCATTTAATTTAAACAAAAACAAGTTAAATAATCTAGAACAACGATCCATTCAAATCAAAAACAGGTTGTTCATGTTTTGCCTATAAATAATAGATTCAAATTTCGAGTAGGTGTTCATTGATAAAGGCACACATTAATGAGCAACACATAATACAGAAACTTAAGCCATGCTCTCATTCTTTGCATTGTTTTATAAAAACAATATGGATAAGTTCTCTATAAAGATATGATTAAAAAAATATATCTAACAGCAATGACTAGATCTAACTATCCAAATAACTTTGGGATTCACAATACAGCTCATCAAGAGCTTTCTATCATTATCCAAAATGAACTTGTAAGATGTTTTTGGTTTCTTCAATTAATTAAATAATTCTCGAAGTTCAAGATGTTTTTGGCATCTTTAAAAAATTAAATCGTTCTCAACTACCTCGAACAGGAGCTCATATTCAGTCAAGTTTATTATGTAGTTTAAAAAATGGAATAAAATAATTTTATTATAATTTTAATAATATTTCAAAAGAAATTTTATTTATAATTTTGATTTCTTTCAAATGCCTATGTAAATTTTTAGTTTTGTTTTTGTGAAGTTTTTTTTCATATCTGTATTTTGAATAAAGTATTATTTTTAATGTAAAAAGTAAAAAATATTTAAAATCTTAGAAATTTAAAAGTAATTTTTTGAAAATTTATAGATTAAAATTATATTTTTATCTAAAATTATCAACTAGTTTGTAAGGAATAGATTTCCACTTTTACATGTTTTAGAATTTTTATGTTCAATAAAATTTTAATCAATTAAAAATGATTACTTCAAAACTATCATTTATATTAATTCTCAATTATATGATTAAAAATGATTACTTCAAAACTATCATTTATATTAATTCTCAATTATATAAATTTTTATTTTGAAAGAGAAAAAAAAAATTAACCTATAAAGATTGATCAAGAATCTGAATGGATAAATATTGAACGAAACCAATACATATTTTAATAAAAAGATTTCGATAAAATGCTAAGATACGCATTGTGACTGAATTGGTAGGGTGTTTGAGAACCCTGTCTCGTTTATCGATTATGCCATCGCCGGATCCATGAGTTATGACAAACTCTGAAAAACATAATGCTTATTGTATCCATTATTCTATTAAAAAACATATAGTTTCCATGTTGATTATTATACTCATTGGTTAATAAAAAGGCATATAGGAAATTATTTAAGCTGCTGAAGGACTGTGTGGAGCTCATTGATTAATAAAAAGGCATATAGGAAATTATTTAAGCTGCTGAAGGACTGTGTGGAGCTAGGGCGCATTGCTCAAGAAAATATATCCTCTGGTATTAGGGGTTTATCCAATGGAAAATGTGAATTTATTGAGCTAGTTTAGGATTGTATGATGCTCTAATGCTTAAAATACATGATAGATTTATTTAAATTTCATTTTTTTATGTGTTTAAATTAATATAGATCTATTTAATATTGAATCAAAAGTGATAGGAATTACAGATTTTTTTGAGACATCAACATATTTTTTAAATTTTATAATTTAAAAGAATTTAAATTTCTTTTTCATATTTAATATATTAAAAATGTTTTTTTAAATTTTATAATTTAAAATAATTTAAATTTTAAAGAATCTAAATTTCTTTTTCATATTTAATATATTCAAAATGTTTATTTATTTTATTGTAATATTTATTATTTATGTTTTATTCAAAATATTTTTTAAGTTTTATAGTTTAAAATAATTTAAATGTTAAAGAATCTAAATTTCTTCTTCACATTTAATATATTCAAAGTTAAGAGTGATATATGTTTATTTATTGTAATATTTATTATTTAGTTTTTTAATTATTAAAATAAGTTAATTTTTAATTTTTTTATTGTTTTTCTTCAATTTAATTTATTAAATTTATAAAAAAACATGCTTAATTATTATCATTATGATAGATAAAATCAAGAATGTTAATATCTATTCAAAACATGAGAAAACTTGACCAAAGAAAATTTTTGTAGTGTAGATCACACACTAATTAATGTTTATGACTAAATAGATTCAACGACGTGGAAGGCATTCCAACATGTTTGTAAAATCCATCTCATTTTGTTTATTGATTCGTGATATTGGGTAAGAAAATTGTGTCTTTGTGGTGAACAAGTGGGATGACGATAAAGAATATGCTTTAAGAGAATGCTGGTAGTAGTATTATAGATTGAGGTGTTGATGACCATGCTAGAATTTGTGAGATGCAGTGTTTTCCTCCTAGTTAATGAAAGTTATTAAAGGAGGAAACATGCTTGAAGAACCATTCCTCTTTGTTGAGGAAGGATTTTCCCCAATGTTGGAATAAGATGGAACACTCTTTCCAAAGGCTATGCTAGGCCATAAGTGATGTAGATGTGGATAGGGGGATTCCTCCATACCAAAAGGCTCATCGCAAAAATGAAATGTAAATGTAAAGTGTGACATATAGTTAAGAAAGAATCCTTGTTAGGAAAAATGATAACGATAAATACAATATTGTTCTTTCTCTAAATCATAGGGTGTGTCACCTATATAGTATTGTGGATTCCTATAGGAATAGTTTTATCGTTGACCTCAATAGTCAAACTATGTACAACATGTAGGCTATGTAGAGTATCCAGACTATGCCTATAAGCATTGTTATTGGACTAGGGTTGTGTAATAGTGTTCAATAGAGTGCTAGTGGTCAATGTTAGGGTAATTCCAAGAGAGATTGATAATGATCTTGGTTGCACTGTGCTGAAGAATCAAGGAATACCCTCAAGGGCGGGCGCACAAAGATGGTCCCCAAATCCGTTGCAACAGGGATGCGCTAGCGGCAAAAAAAACTACGTGTATGCACCTAAGACAACGCACACGCGTCGCTAGGTTCGGTACCGAACCGAGGCGCGTGCGCGTGACTGGCGCGTGCGCACTATGGTAGTGCGCACGCGTCCCTGTTAAAAAAAAACACAGCAGAATGCCCCATTTTGCTATTTGACCCTGAGAGCGACCCGAGTACGACCTCCATCCCCGCGTGCACATCAACTAAGCGACCAAAGGAGGCCAAATCAACTCCAAAACCCCCCAAATTCACCCACAAACTCATCAACGCATCAATTGATAGGTAAATATCGATTTTTTTTTTCATTTTATTCATTCTTTGTGTCAATTTTTTTATTTTTTGGTTTATTTAATTGTTAATAATTCCCAAATTTTTAAAACAATGAACCAATTTTCAATTGTAGATTGTAAACTGAGACAATGAGTGAACAAGATGTTAACCCCGAGTCCAGTGGAACACAAGAAAACCCAAACCTTAGACCCAATGCCGAAGAAAACCGTGAACAAAACCCAAATGTCGAACAAAATTTTGAACAAGATGACCTTAACCATTATGTAAATGAAATGAGAGTGCACATTCGAGATCTAAGAAACTCAGGGGAACCATCTCGATTGTCTCTTGCCACGTCAATTGAGAGCTCAATTGACTCCCTCATCCATGCACATCATCAATTGACCGACATGACTGAATTTGGAGCTAGGATGCAGGAGTATTACTCCACGGGCATTTCCAAGGAAGCAATAAAAGATTTGAACATTACAAAAGCCCAATTATACAGTATGTTCACCGATCCAAAAGCAAACAAACCATCGAACACTAGAAAGCCACGTGTCGGCATGGATTGGGGTCATTACCAACCATGGAGGGACAATTGGATGCATAGGTGGTTCATGGTGTACGTTAAACCTCCCTGCAATAGTAGGGAGGTTCCACAGTACTTCCTTCGGCAGATGTGGGCTGAGTTTTGCCTCGGTTTACATGTTAACTATTTTGACATAACTGAGTTCTAGGGTGTTGGGCGTGGCTCTGCCCAAGATCGACCTACTGCCAGGAGGAACCCACTGAGAGGGCCACCAGCTCCTAGGCGCGACCCCAACCCCTCTCCCCATCCACCTCAGTTACCCCACAAGCTTGATCATATTGAGGAGGCAATGAGGAATGTTGCACGTGGACTCCTCAGACACACCTCCTTTGTAGTATCGACTATAGTGGAGAGGTCGGGTGACCTTGATAGAGATCCAGGTGCAGGGCCTTCACGACAGGTCCAAGATAGACCCGTGGCCGGTGGTATCCATGCTGGGCATTCCAGTTCGATAGGGACAGTGCCACATCTTTGTCCCCATTGCGGGCACACTTGCCCTGGCCTAATCGAGGGTTGTTATATGGATCAGGTCAGCAATTTTTTTAATGTGTTGTCAATCATCTCTTGATAACTTGTAAAGTATTTTTTAAGTATTTTTGTTTGACTTAAACTATTATTTCAATGTACAGTTATTCAGAGATGATACACCAACATGGGAGAACGTAGGATCTCCCAACCTGGATGCAGCTGGTTGTGCTAGAAATTGTCCCTAGACTACAGAGAGAACAAGCTAGTACAATCTCAAAAATAATGTAAGCAAATAGGGTTTGTCTTTATGAATTTTTGGTTTGAGAGTTTCATATTCAAAGAAGTAATCATTCATTCAAACAAAAACAAACTAATACAGAAACTAAATCATGTAACATATGAAAAAACTGAGATATTTAAGAATTAAAAGATTAAACATAAGCCAACACATTCATAAATACATTACTGGTTCATCCACAACACATGAACACTCCATGAATAAAAACTTTAAGCAAGGAATGAAGTCACTAATTGAGTGATCAAACTGATCAGAAACAAAAACAGTAAACAAGATAAAGTGGCTTATAAATATATATTTCAATCTCAATCTTCAAAACTTACATAAGAGTTGTATGTATCAGTTTGAAAATGTATCCAAAGCTTTCACTGTATTTCTTCCTTGACACAAAATTTGAACCATTTCCCCCCAAAGTTTCTTCCTTTTATCCTTTTACAAAATATGAGTTTCATAACTAACTTTAGATCTATCTTCGAAGTAGTTACAACTTAGCTTTCGAATCTTTAAAACAACATCATTAACAACTATTTTTATGATAACAAAACTAAAATACTCTGACAACTAGAGATGAGGTGGCTCATAACTGCTGGGCAGCCTCAGCTAGAATAGCTATGCCTTCCAAGGCATGTGACTTCTTCTTATCTCGAGTTTGCTGATTCTCCAGTTCTTGAACTTTGTTAAGTAGTCCATTGTTCTGCTTCTTTAAGTCCTCAATTTGCTTTGCCATATCTTCTTATTTAAAATTTTATAATTTAAAATAATTTAAATTTCTTTTTCATATTTAATATATTCAAAATGTTTTTTTATATTTTATAATTTAAAATAATTTAAATTTTAAAGAATCTAAATTTCTTTTTCATATTTAATATATTCAAAATGTTTATTTATTTTATTGTAATATTTATTATTTATGTTTTATTCAAAATATTTTTAAGTTTTATAGTTTAAAATAATTTAAATGTTAAAGAATCTAAATTTCTTCTTCACATTTAATATATTCAAAGTTAAGATTGATATATGTTTATTTATTGTAATATTTATTATTTAGTTTTTTAATTATGAAAATAAGTTAATTTTTAATTTTTATATTGTTATTTTTTCAATTTTATTTATTAAATTTATAAAAAAACATGCTTAATTATTATCATTATGATAGATAAAATCAAGAATGTTAATATCTATTCAAAACATGAGAAAACTTGTCCAAAGAAAATTTTGTAGTGTAGATCACACACTAATTAATGTTTATGACTAAATAGATTCAACGACGTGGAAGGCATTCCAACATGTTTGTAAAATCCATCTCATTTTGTTTATTGATTCATGATGTTGGGTAAGAAAATTGCGTCTTTGTGGTGAACAAGTGGGATGACGATAAAGAATAGGCTTTAAGAGAATGCTGGTAGTATTATTATAGATTGAGGTGTTGATGACCATGCTAGAATTTGTGAGATGCAGTGTTTTCCTCCTAGTTAATGAAAGTTGTTAAAGGAGGAAACATGCTTGAAGAACCATTCCTCTTTATTGAGGAAGGATTTTCCCCAATGTTGGAATAAGATGGAACACTCTTTCCAAAGGCTATGCTAGGCCATAAGTGATGTAGATGTGGATAGGGGGATTCCTCCATACCAAAAGGCTCATCGCAAAAATGAAATGTAAATGTAAAGTGTGACATATAGTTAAGAAAGAATCCTTGTTAGGAAAAATGATAACGATAAATACAATATTGTTCTTTCTCTAAATCATAGGGTGTGTCACCTATATAGCATTGTGGATTCCTATAGGAATAGTTTTATCGTTGACCTCAATAGTCAAACTATGTACAACATGTAGGCTATGTAGAGTATCCAGACTATGATGATAAGCATTGTTATTGGACTAGGGTTGTGTAATAGTGTTCAATAGAGTGCTAGTGGTCAATGTTAGGGTAATTCCAAGAGAGCTTGATAATGATCTTGGTTGCACTGTGCTGAAGAATCAAGGAATACCCTCAAGGGCGGGCGCACAAAGATGGTCCCCAAATCCATTGCAACGGGGATGCGCTAGTGGCAAAAAAAAAACTACGCGTACGCACCTAAGACAGCGCACACACGTCGCTAGGTTCGGTACCGAACTGAGGTGTGTGCGCATGACTGGCGTGTGCACGCTACGGTAACGCGCACGCGTCCCTGTTAAAAAAAAATAGAGCAGAATGCCCCATTCTGCTATTTGGACCTGAGAGCAACTTGAGTACGACCTCCACCCCCGCGTACGCGTCAACTGAGCGACCAAAGGAGGCCAAATCAACTCCAAAACCCCCCAAATTCACCCACAAACTCATCAACGCATCAATTGATAGGTAAATATCGATTTTTTTTTCATTTTATTCATTCTTTGTGTCAATTTTTTGATTTTTTGGTTTATTTAATTGTTAATAATTCCCAAATTTTTAAAACAATGAACCAATTTTCAATTGCAGATTGTAAACTGAGACAATGAGTGAACAAGATGTTAACCCCGAGTCCGGTGGAACACAAGAAAACCCAAACCTTAGACCCAATGCCGAAGAAAACCGTGAACAAAACCCAAATGTCGAACAAAATTTTGAACAATATGACCTTAACCATTATGTAAATGAAATGAGAGTGCACACTCGAGATCTAAGAAACTCGGGGAACCATCTCGATTATCTCTTGCCGCATCAATTGAGAGCTCAATTGACTCCCTCATCCATGCACATCATCAATTGACTGACATGACTGAATTTAGAGCTAGGATGCAAGAGTATTACTCCACGGGCATTTCCAAGGAAGCAATAAAAGATTTGAACATTGCAAAAGCCCAATTATACAGTATGTTCACCGATCCAAAAGCAAACAAACCACCGAACACCAGAAAGCCACATGTCTGCATGGATTGGGGTCATTACCAACCATGGAGGGACAATTGGATGCAGAGGTCGTTCATGGTGTACGATAAACCTCCCTGCAATAGTAGGGAGGTTCCACAGTACTTCCTTCAGCAGATGTGGGCTGAGTTTTGCCTCGGTTTACATGTCAACTATTTTAACATAACTGAGTTCCAGGGTGTTGGGCGTGGCTCTGCCCAAGATCGACCTACTGCCAGGAGGAACCCACTGAGAGGGCCACTAGCTCCCAGGCGTGACCCCAACCCCTCTCCCCATCCACCTCAGTTACCCCACAAGCTTGATCAGTTCGAGGAGGCAATGAGGAATGTTGCACGTGGACTCCTCAGACACACCTCCTTTGTAGTATCGACTACAGTGGAGAGGTCGGGTGACCTTGATAGAGATCCAGGTGCAGGGCCTTCATGACAGGTCCAGGATAGACCTGTGACCGGTGGTATCGATGCTGGGCATTCCAGTTCGACAGGGGCAGTGCCACATCTTTGTCCCCATTGCGGGCACACTTGCCCTGGCCTAATCGAGGGCTGTTATATGGATCAGGTCAGCAATTTTTTTAATGTGTTTTCAATCATCTCTTGATAACTTGTAAAGTATTTTTTAAGTATTTTTGTTTGACTTAAACTATTATTTCAATGTACAGTTATTCAGAGCTGATACACCAACATGGGAGAACGTAGGATCTCCCAACCTGGATGCAGCTTGTTGTGCTAGAAATTGTCCCTAGACTACAGAGAGAACAAGCTAGTACAATCTCAAAAATAATGTAAGCAAATGGGGTTTGTCTTTATGAATTTTTGGTTTGAGAGTTTCATATTCAAAGAAGTAATCATTCATTCAAACAAAAACAAACTAATACAGAAACTAAATCATGTAACATATGAAAAAACTGAGATATTTAAGAATTAAAAGATTAAACATAAGCCAACACATTCATAAATACATTACTGGTTCATCCACAACACATGAACACTCCATGAATAAAAACTTTAAGCAAGGAATGAAGTCACTAATTGAGTGATCAAACTGATCAGAAACAAAAACAGTAAACAAGATAAAGTGGCTTATAAGTATATATTTCAATCTCAATCTTCAAAACTTACATAAGAGTTGTATGTATCAGTCTGAAAATGTATCCAAAGCTTTCACTGTATATCTTCCTTGACACAAAATTTGAACCATTTCCCCCCAAAGTTTCTTCCTTTTATCCTTTTACAAAATATGAGTTTCATAACTAACTTTAGATCTATCTTCGAAGTAGTTACGACTTAGCTTTCGAATCTTTAAAACAACATCATTAACAACTATTTTTATGATAACAAAACTAAAATACTCTAAAAACTGGAGATGAGGTGGCTCATAACTGCTGGGCAGCCTCAGCTAGAATAGCTATTCCTTCCAAGGCATGTGACTTCTTCTTATCTCAAGTTTGCTGATTCTCCAATTCTTGAACTTTGTTAAGTAGTCCATTGTTCTGCTTCTTTAAGTCCTCAATTTGCTTTGCCATATCTTCAGCCTGCACTTCTACCTGTCCTTTCCTCCTTAAGGCTTCTTTAGCAACTACAATCAGTTCTTGGTAATGAGCATTAATATCCTCTAAGTCCTCCCTTAGCCTTTTATTAGTAGTTCTATGTTTTTTATTGGAATCATTTAGGAACTTTTCCTGGGATTTATACTGCTGTATTGTCTTCTTTAGGTTTTCAACCTCTGAATCCATTCGAACATCTAGATGCATGCTTGAATGTTCTTCTGCCCCAAATGGAATATCTAGTTTCTTAAAGATTAACTCTTATTCCTACTAATTTCTGGCTGCTGCACTTGAGAGGGGAAAAGCTGAAGTAGATGGATGTTCAACATTTGGGATGGTTTCTTGCACTACTACCATTTCTTGCTTTGCAATTTTTTTACATTCCTTAACCAGTTTAGTTATCATGTCAGTATCCTTCTCTGTATCCACTTGAATCTCCTTTGAACTAAACTCAACATTCTCAGCATTACTATTTCCATCTTCTTCTCCTGAAGAATCTTCAATAATAGTGACCTTCTCTTCCTTCAGCTTAGGATCTATTAGCCTCCTCATATTCAATTTGAGTTTATTTGTAGGTCTTGTTTTAGATTACCATTTAGTTTCTCTCAGTTTTTTCAAAGCTTTAACATTAGCATCAAAATCTGGAGTATGGAACACCTTCTCTTCAATACTTACGACATGAAAACTTAGGTCTGAAGTTTCTACCTCAAGAACGCAACTATGCAAACCTTCTTTCGAACTAGTAGCCTCTTCGTTGTCCATAGGAACAATGATTTTCTTTGAATTTTCTTCTAAAACATCTTCATGTTGTCCTTCAGGCATATCTTCCTACATTGTATTTTCAATGTTTTGAAACTCCTGTGCATTAACATCATGAGATTCTTGTACATTAACACTCTGCAAATCATCTTGTACACTAGTTCTCTGCAAATTCTCCTCTGTATCTCTTTTAAATTTCTTCGTAAAGCTGGTTTGTTTGCTTAGTGTACACTTCTTCTCTTGTTTATCCTGCTTAATTATAAATCGTGACTAGAACAAGAAGTGGTCCCAATTCCGACCTTCCTTCTGCAAAACTAAACAAATTATCAACTTAACAAGTCCATGATGAAATAAAGACTGGTTTGAGCTGTCAGCCTAACCCTTAACTCTGCTAGACATTTTCTAAAGGCTCTTTAACAAGAAGAAAGGTAAACTCATCTTTGATTGCTGAGTTAAGTGCATCAAAATCCTAATATGATACTTGAAAATTGAAGCAAAATGACCCTCACAGGTGATGTAACTTTGGATTATCCCTATTACTTCTTTCCACTCTGGTTTGAAAATTTTCAGATGCACACCCTTGCTCCAGTCTAACTCTCCAACTCCTGATATTAGGAACATAATATGGTCAAAGTTGAAAGCACATTTTTTGAACCAAGATTCGCCCTCTGATGGCACACCGATTGCTTCAGCAACTAGGGCTTCTGTTAATTCGAATTTCAAGGTAGAAAAGGTCACATTACTATAAACAAGGTGTTGGGCGAAAGCATGGGTTACCTTTACATTGAACCCTGTAATCTTCTCGAAAAACAAAAACCATCCCACCGACTTGAAAATCGCAGCACACTCAGGAAATTCCGCTGCTCAGGTGATGTCGGTTGGTTCAAACCGACTCAGCTTGCCACTCCTGCCACTCATGCCCATATTTTCAATGTACTCTGCAACTTCGTTACCCTATTCTTCTGCACCTGACTTAAAGGAGAGATTCTGCAAAATCTTTGTGTCTTTAGCTACGAACTGGAAAATCCGTAGATCGAAGATCGTGGCATCTCAATACCCTAAAATTTTGGGATGGTAATCACCATATGTTTATAAAAGTGTCATAATGAGGCGCATAGGTGTCTAGAAGCTCCTCTTCCATCATCAAATACATTGGCTATGTCCTGCCATTGCAGATCCACTAGTTTTCATAATTTTGGGATTCCTATAGCGTGCTAGGGTATTGAATTTGGGCCTTGCGTTGCGGGAATCACTCAATATGCAATTTTGACATAAAAACTCAAAGGTATAGGTTAGACCTTGGATAAAATTTTAGAAAATACTTAGGTAAGTATTTTAAAAGATTTTGAAATAAAATATAACATAAATAAGCCACTATAAGTAAAGCAATCAAAACAGTAAGTATTTTAAAAGATTTTGAAATAAAATATAACATAAATAAGCCACTATAAGTAAAGCAATCAAAACAATAACTATAAAATAGATATTAGAAAACAATGAAAATGATTTGAAATTCAAAATGAAATAAAATGAAAAGAGAAAATAAAGTAGAGACATTAAAGAAAACACACAATAAAAACTAAGGATAATTTTAGTGTTAACATCTGGCTCCAGCTTGGGGATGAAAGCCTCCTTGTGAGGTTTCAAGAACCTGTAGACCAGTGCCTTCTACCATCTAAACTAAAACTGTTGCTTTATTCTGTAAGCTTCCATTGGGTATGGAGTCTTATTTCTCACCGGTATGTACAATGAGTGTGAATTCTTTCACCTTCAAGAACTGTAAAAATGTTTGAGGAACCGTCCATTAACTCGATTAGACAATTCCTCACCTTCCAAAGTTTACAGTATGAAAGTATTATTCTCCAAAATCTTTGAAATTATAAAGGGACCTAGCCACAGATTGTCAAACTTACCATGCTGACCCTTCTGGTCTCTCCTCTCATCCCACTTGAGTACCATATCTCCAAGAGAAAAAATGTCTTCCTTTATTTTTTTTATCAAACCTTTCTTTGATCTTACTTCTGTAAGTTTAAGCCCTTTCTGCTAGAGCTTCTCGTTCTTGCTGCAATTCAACCAATGAAAAATTCTTCTTTGAAGATCATTAGGTTCTTCTTGACTATCTTGGAAAGATTTCATTACTGGAATGCCTAGATGAATAGGAAAAACTGCATCTGTACCATACACCAATTGAAAATGAGACAAACCTATTTCTTTGTTGGTAGATATCCTATCTACCCACAATGCATACTTTAGCATTGAATCCCAAGATCTCTTATTTTGATTTAACAACTTTTTGATACTCTGAATAATGTTTTTGTTTGATGACTCTGATAATCTATTACCCCGAGGGTAATAGGGTGTAGAATGCCTCAGATCAATTCCATTCTGGTCACAAAAAATTACTATAGCTTTTGACTTGAAAGTTGGTGCATTATCAGTCAGCAACTTCTGTGGACAACCAAATCTACTCAAAATATTCTCATGTATAAAATTCATGATGACTTTATTAGTTGCATTACGTGTTGGAATTGCCTCCACCCATTTAGTGAAGAAATCAGTAGCTGTAAGTATCCACCTGTGTTGTCCACTAGATGCAGGGTTAATCTCTCCTATAAAGTCTAATCCCCACTGTTGAAAAGGGGCATTCACTGCAATAGGATTTAATGGCAGGGATATGAGTTTCTGCCTTCCAGCAAACTTTTGAAATTGAACACATGCTCTCACCTACTGATACACATATGAAACTAAAGAAGGCCAGTAATACCCAGACCTGAGAATTTTATAGGCTGTAGACTTCCAATACTTGTGACCCCCACAAGCACCCTCATGCATTTCTGAAATGACATCTTCTACCTGTGACTTTTCCAAACACCTGAGTAACATTCCACCTGGATCTTTCCAGTACAACTGTTGATTTACCAAACAATATTTTGTGGCCTTCAACTTCAATGAACTTGATGCTTTCTTATCGAAATGATCCGAGCATTTCAAATGCATTAAAAAATGAACTATAGCAGCATACCATTCTGATTCTGCATATTTCTCCAAGGTTTGTTCTTCATTTTGTTTCATTTGCAACTCTTCTTGAGTTGGATGATTGGCCACCAAATGGATATCTAAAGCCTCATAATTTGAATCAGCTAACAATCTTGCTAAACCCTACCCCTTCACTAATTTTGTAGGCCTAATTTCTACCTCATATTCCATAATTTTTGCAATCCACCTACCCCTTTTACCTTCACTGTTTGGCTGAGTTAAAATCTCTTTAATAGTAGCATAGGCAATTATCTTCGAGTGCAGAATATAGATTCTGAAAAACTTCAAGGATTTAACAAGTGCATATGCTTGTTTCTCAAGTATATTGTACTCACTAATTGAGTGATCAAACTGATCAGAAACAAAAACAGTAAACAAGATAAAGTGGCTTATAAGTATATATTTCAATCTCAATCTTCAAAACTTACATAAGAGATCTTCTAGACACTTGTTCGCCTAATTATGACACTTGTATAAACATATGGTGATTACCATCCCAAAATTTCAGGGTATTGAGATGCCATGATATCCAATTTGGGGATTTTTCAGTTCGTAGCTGAAGACATGAAGATTTTGTAGAATCTCTCATTTAATTCAGTTGCAGAAGAATAGGGTAACGAAGTTGCAGAGTACATTGAAAATATGGGCAAGAATGGTAGGACTAGCGAGCTGAGTCGGTTTGAACCAACCGACATCACCTGGGCAGCAAAATTTCCTGAGTGTGCTGTGATTTTCAAGTCGGTGGGATGGTTTGTGTTTTTCGAGAAGATTACAGGGTTCAATGTCAAGGTAACCCATGCTTTCTCCCAATACCTTGTTAATAGTAATGTGACCTTTGCTACCTTGAAATTCGAATTGACAGAAGCCCTAGTTGCTGAAGCAATCAGTGTGCCATCAGAGGGCGAATCCTGGTTCAAAAAATCTGCTTTCGACTTTGACCCTAGTATGTTCCTAATATCAGGAGTTGGAGAGTTAGACTGGAGCAAGGGTGTGCGTCTGAAAAATTTCAAACCAGAGTGGAAAGAAGTAATAGGGATAATCCAAAGTTACATCACCTGTGAGGGTCGTTTTGCTTCATTAGGATTTTGATGCACTTAACTCAGCAATCAAAGGTGAGTTTACCTTTCTTCTTGTTAAAGAGCCTTCAAAAAATGTCTAGCAGAGTTAAGGGTCAGGCTGACAGCTCAAACCAGTCTTTATTTCATCATGGACTTGTTAAGTTGATAATTTGTTCAGTTTTGCAGAAGGAAGGTCGGAATTGGGACCACTTCTTGTTTTGGTTAGGATTTATAATTAAGCAGCATGAATAAGAGAAGAAGCATACACCAAGCAAACAAACCAGCTTTATAAAGAAATTTAAAGGAGATGCAGAGGAGAATTTCCAGAGAACTAGTGTACAAGATTATTTGCAGATTGTTAATGTACAGGAATCTCATGATGTTAATGCAGAGGAGTTTCAAAACATTGAAAATACAATGTAGGAAGATATGCCTGAAGGACAGCATGAAGATGTTTTAGAAGAAAATTCAGAGAAAACCATTGTTCCTATGGACAATGAAGAGGCTGCTAGTTCGAAAGAAGGTTTGCATGGTTGCGTTCTTTAGGTAGAAACTCCAGTCCTAAGTTTTCCTGTCGTAAGTATTGAAGAGAAGGTGTTCAATACTCCAAATTTTGATGTTGATGTTAAAGCTTTGACAAAACTGAGAGAGACTAAATGGCGATCTAAAACAAGACCTACCAATAAACTCAGATTGAATATGAGGAGGCTAATAGATCCTAAGCTGAAGGAATATAAGGTCACTATTATTGAAGATTCTTCAGGAGAAGAAAATGGAAATAGTAATGCTGAGAATGCTGAGTTTAGTTCAAAGGAGATTCAAGTGGATACAGAGAAGGAGACTAACATGATAACTGAACTGGTTAAGGAATGTAAAAAAATTGCAAAGCAAGAAATGGTAGTAGTGCAAGAAACCATCCCAAATGTTGAACAACCATCTACTTTAGCTTTCCCCTCTCAGGTGCAGCAGCCAGAAATCAACAGGAAGAATAGTTAATCTTTAAGAAACTAGATACTCCATTTGGGGCAGAAGAACATTCAAGCATGCATCTAGATGTTCGAATATACTCAGAGGTTGAAAACCTAAAGAAGACAAATTGACCCCAATGTGCAAAAATTTTCACACTCCCTCACTGAGCAAAACCCTAGTTTCCAAGATGGACCTACAAGGTGACACTCGGGCCACCGGACCGGAGGGGACGGGCACCCCTAGCTCTATCTCGACGTCCTGAATCCAACGGAGTCGACAATTCGCCGATCGGAGCCCTGGTCATCATTCCATGGCTCGTTTTATACATTTTTCTCCAATATAACCACCTTCCCTGCTATTCTTTTTGGTGGATCGTCCCACGCTACATATAGAATCAATATTATGTTTCTGAAATCCCTTCTCATTGTTAAAATATATCAAGTTTGTAGGAGCGCCTACGCCAGCGACATCTTCAGTTGTGATGACAAATTCCAATGAAGGTTCCACATGTGGTTCATAGTCATTGTCCTCTGCATTCTGCACCCAAAATAAAACACTAATCTTACCATGGAAACAGAGAAAAAATATAAGATTATAAAATGACTAATAAAAGTGTAACTTAGTAATTACCTGAATCAACCCCATCACAAAATGCACATCCCTGGTGTATAACTCAGCAAACAATTTTTTAACTGCTTGTTGTAAATCTTCTATAAGTGGATTTTCTTTTTCCCCAACACAGAACTTGTCTTTCCTAATCTTTTCAATATGTTCCTTGGGGGTCTCCATAAATGTCACCAAACACAATCCATAATAAAATCCTTTATCACCAAACACAATTCATAGTAGAATCCTCCAAGTGTCCCTGAATGGCCCCGGGGTGCCCAACTAGAATGCCCGTAGCACCCAAACCGTGGCTCGGTTCGCGAATCCGTTGATTCCTGTGGGTCAGGGATGCCGGGTTTCAACTAGGGGACCACCCACAACGTCCCTCGAAGACCTAGAAGCGGTGCCAATGGGCCATCTCTGGAGCTAGGGTTTTGCTCAGTGAGGGCCATTCCAAATTCGCTCCAGGGGGGCATTTCTCATCCAGAGGCCCCCGGGCATGCGTGGCCACTGTGGAAAGGTCCACAATGGCCACATGGACCTATGGGAGGCGATGGAATCCAAGTCCGCTCCCACAGGTCCATGTGGCCATTGTGGACCTGTCCACGGTGGCCATGCACGCTTGGGGGCCATCGGACGAGAAATTCCCCCCTTGAGCGAATTTGGAATGGCCCTCATTGAGCAAAACCCTAGCTCCAGAGATGGCCCATTGGAATTGCTTCCGGGTCTTTGAGGGACGCTATGGGGGGTCTCCTATCTAAAACTCGACGTCCTGGACCCACCGGAATCGATGGATTCGCAAACCGAGCCACGGTTCGAGTGCTACGAGCATTCTAGTCGGGTACCTCGGGGCCATTCAGGGACACCTTGGCCCAATTACTCGTGGATGTAGGTTGGAGAAACTTCAGAGAGCCTCATACCCTAATGATTTTGCCACCTTCATATACTAGGGGAATATTCTTGCAAAGACTGGTAAGCTCTTCGGGCCAGACGTAGTTATTTGCAGATGAATAGTGCAAAAAATGTCCAATGGTGATAACAAGTTTACTGTTTGTTGAGTCTGATACTACATCCAGGAGCCGCTCAACAAACTTTGAGATCGAAAGCTCTGTAATTTTAGGATACTAATTCAACCACTCATACAGTTTCTCACCTTCTCGAGGATCTAAATTTATAATTGCCTCCTGGGTAGATTAAGGCATTCTCGAGGATCTAAATTTATAATTGCCTTCTGGGTAGATTTAAGCGTGGAATAATATTTGGTGGCACTTCCAAGCTCCACAGACCATTTGGTCAGCCACAATATGTGCACTCCTTTGACGAAAGATAAATTCTGGTGTGGACGACAGCATTTGATGCAATAGCCAAATCTATGTTGTTGGAAGAACTTACATATTTCAACAAATGACCGTTTTGCAGGTGACTTGAAAATCCCTTCCAATTTTCAGCAATAAAACAAAGAATTTCAACGTACAGATTTTCAGGCAAGCTTGTCAACCAATCAGACAACCGAATATAGGGAGATAACCACACCCAAAAATTTCAAGCTAATATAAAACTCTTGTTTATCAAGATAAGGATGGACTATGTGTACATTACGAGAATATAGATGAATGAAGTCGCTTTGATGAACTTGTCCTCTTGCTTTCTCCAGAATGCGTTTAAAAGCAAGGAGTATTGTCTACGCTTCTGTTGGTTTACATAAACGTTTATTCCCAAAGCTGATGTCACATAAAACAACTTCCTCGGCTTTAAATTGGGTTTGAATGGCATCTCTAACTTGTGTTAGCTGTGGATAACAAGGAATATGAAAGGGACGGTACCTATAGACCCACGTTTTCGATGATAGAGGTGAAGTACCACTTATCAAAGCACGAAATGCTAAACAAAAGGCTAATGGAACATAACAAAGGATTCCCTGGTTCCACTTGTTATTGAAAATGATACTTTCTCTTGATGAAACCAATAAAAAATCTGCCTGTATTATAAATGGAAATCCTGTTATAATTTTCGTCGGAAGAAAAGCATAGATACCTATAGCCGCCATATTTCCTTCTGTAAGCCGCTCGCCCATCGGAAAAGCTAATGTAATAGCCCATTTCCCAACATCTTTCCTCTGCTCAAACCTACACTCGTTTTCCACAGGAAACCGCTGCCTCCACGTGAATAACTACATTGTTTTGTCGAAAATTGATCTTCTTCTGCTAACAAATGCAAAATGAAGGATTCATTGTCATTGCTACGAGAAGTTCTAAGGTCAGTTTCTCATAAAACAAAGATTGTATAAATCCTGTTAAGATCGATATGTTCCAGCTCACGAACTGAGAGCTTCTTTATCTTAGACATAAACAAAAGAGCTTCAGGATGAATACTAGAGAGTTGTTGCTTTACAATGTCAACCTTCTCAGGACGTAGGGGTATAAAATGAGCCATAGAATGATGACCGTGGCTCGGATCGATGAACCATTAACTCCGTTGGATTTAGGACGTCCGGATAGTGCTAGGGGTGCCCCTCCCCTCCGGTCCAATGGCCCCGATGTCACCTTGTAGGTCCATCTTGGAAACTAGGGTTTTGCTCAATGAGGGAGTGTGCAATTTTTGCACACAGGGGTCAACTTTGCAAAATCGTCCATCAGGCACTTATGGATAGCGTTCCCAGCCAAAACCTCCCTAGACACACTTGCAGGACTCCCCGGAACTCGGTTTTGTTGCACGATTGGAGTTCTATGCCCCCGACAGGTATCCAGTAGGTGTCCTTGAAGGCCTTTTGGATGCAAGACGGAACGAGCCATATAATGACGATCGTGGCTCCGATCGACGAACCGTCGACTCCATTGGATTCAGGACGTCGAGATAGTGCTATGGGTGCCCCTCTCCTCCGGTCCTTTGGCCTAGGTTTCACCTTGTAGGCCCATCTTGGAAACTAGGGTTTTGCTCAGTGAGGGAGTGTGCAATTTTTGCACATTGGGGTCAAATTTGCAAAATCATCCACCGGGCACTTCTGGCTAGCATTCCCAGCCGAAACCTCCCTAGACACACTTGCAGCACTCTCCAAAACCAGTTTTTGCTGCACAGTTGGAGTTCTATGCCCCCGGCAGGTATCCAGCAGGTGTCCCTGAAGGCCTTTTGGATGTGAGACAGAACGATCCATAGAATGACAACTGTGGCTCCAATCGACGAACCGTCAACTCTGTTGGATTCAGGACATCGGGATAGTGCTAAAGGTATCCCTCTCCCCTAGTCCCGTGGCTCGGGTATCACCTTGTAGGTCCATCTTGGAAACTAGGGTTTTGCTCAGTGAGGGAGTGTGCAATTTTTGCACATTGGGGGTCAAATTTGCAAAATCGTCCACCGGGCACTTGTGGCTAGCATTCCCAGCCGAAACCTCCCTAAACACACTTGTCGGACTCCCCAGAACCAATTTTTGGTGCACGGTTGGAGTTCTATGCCCCCGACAGTTATCTAGAAGGTGTCCCTAAAGGCCTTTTGGATGCGAGACGGAATGAGCCATAGAATGACGACCGTGCCTCCGATCGACGAACCGTCGACTCTGTTGGATTCAGGACATCGGGATAGTGCTAGGGGTGCCCCTTGCCTCTAGTCCCATGGCCAGGTGTCACCTTGTAGGTCCATATTGGAAACTAGGGTTTTGCTTAGTGAGGGAGTGTGCAATTTTTGCACATTGTGGTCAAATTTGCAAAATTGTCCACCGAGCACTT
This sequence comes from Larix kaempferi, assembly GCA_027924585.1. Lineage (NCBI taxonomy): Eukaryota > Viridiplantae > Streptophyta > Pinopsida > Pinales > Pinaceae > Larix > Larix kaempferi. The sequence continues at coordinate 2,645,269 of BSBM01000013.1, forward strand.
GTAGTGATGATGATGAAGATGGTGATGGTGATGAAGATGGTAACGTTGATGGTGATGGTGATGAAGACGATGATGATGGAGATGTTGATGAGGGACCTAGAGATGACCATGATGATGAAGATGGTGATGATGATGAAGATGGTGATCATGATGAAGGTGTTGATGATGATGGCGATGGTGATGAAGATGATGATGGTGATGATGATGAAGATGGTGATGATGATGGAGATGGTGATGAGGGACCTACAGATGACAATGATGATGAAGATGATGATGATGATGAAGATGGTGATGATGATGAAGGCGTTGATGATGATGGCGATGGTGATGAAGATGATGATGATGATGATGATGATGATGATGATGATGATGATGGAGATGGTGATGAGGGACCTAGAGATGACCATGATGATGAAGATAGTGATGATGATGATGGAAATGGTGATGAAGATGATGATGATGATGATGATGATGAAGATGGTGATGATGATGAAGATGGTGATGAAGAAGATGATGATGGTGATGATGGAGATAATGATGATGGAGTTGTTGATGAGGAACCTAGAGATGACAATGATGATGAAGATGGTGATGATGATGGTGATGGTGATGAAGATGAAGATGATGATGATAATGATGATGGAGATGTTGATGAGGAACCTAGAGATGACAATGATGATGAAGATGGTGATGATGACGAAGACGTTGATGATGATGGTGATGGTGATGAAGATGATGATGATGACGATGAAGAAGATGATGATGATGGAGATGTTGATGAGGAACCTAGAGATCAAAATGATGATGAAGATGGTGATGATGATGAAGACGTTGATGATGATGGTGAGGGTGATGAAGATGATGACGAAGAAGATGATGATGATGATGAAGAAGATGATGATGATGATGTTGTTCTTGATGATGATGATGATGAAGATGATGATGATGTTGATGATGATGATGATGATGTTTGGGTGGGCATAAAACCAAGAGAACAATTTTTTTTGAAGAGGACATGTGGGGTGGGAGGTCGACCTCCAAAAACTCAAGCATTGAGGCTACATGTGGTGGTTCACGGATTCTAGGGCTTAGATTAGGTTAATAGGGATAGATTAGGTTTCTAGGATTATAGATTAGTTTCTGAGGGTTAGATTAGTGTTTCTAGGGTTATTTTAGCTTTCTAGGATTTCTAGGGATAGATTATGTTTGTAGGGTTATATTAGTGCTTCTAGGGTTAATCGTGCATGAATAAACAATCACATGGCTACAAATCATAACTTAATCATAACTCAAACATCAAATAAACGATATAAGATAACGCTATCAAATAAACTATCTAACATGAATAACATTGATCATGCATGAATAAACAATCACATGGCTATACTATGTACCTCAGTCAATTAGGCCTTCTGGATCCTCTCAGTTTTTTTATTGTCTTGAACAACCTCTCATGCTCTGCATGAGGTAGTAAGCAACATACCTTGTTTCATGACTTCGTTCACATTGTCTGTAGTTGGATGTTTGTACCAACGATCAAGTGCGTAAAGTGATACACCCGTGACCCTGGTCCATAATCCGTGTATGTGTAGCCATTGCTCTTTGGTCCCTTTCCATCCACTGTAAGATATTCCCCCTGAACAACCATCGAGCTAGTTGGAAAGGTAATTCCTTCATTATCCGTTAATGATGCGAGGAGGGTTTGCTTCCCCTGGATGCATCGTGCCAACCAATAATTCGTCCCAATTGCACTGTTTGTCGAGGCGACAAATGCGTAGATGTGTCCTGCAAAAATGCATTTTAATGTCATATTCCAAAAAGTAGTGGTTTGATAACTTGGATAATTACAAAAACAAGGAGGGAACCAGGATATGCATGCAGAAACATTTACCTGGATGTACAAGATCAGATATATGATCATATTCATTCGAAATAGAGGACTGGCCTTCCTCTAACTGGATTGTTTCAACAACTGCACGTGGGTCCACTACAAGTGATACATGATCCCATTCATCAACCCAATCCATTGATTCACACTCATCCCACTCACAACTGCTGCAAGACCCACAAAAGAAAGCAAGTTTTAGCGTTCATATTTCAAATAAGGGGTTGTTTGAGCTTCGAACCGAATGAAATCCACGAGTGCCTTGCACAGTACTACAACTATAAGAACGCGATCGATCTATATCAACTACATTCCAAAAATTTCTGACATGTACTCTACCTGTTGGTATATGTTTCTTAGTGGTTCGATCTGACATTTTTTCTTTGGACCATCGAACTGTGGATTCAGAATTTCGAATATGAGGACCTCCCATGAACCTCATCTCCTCCCTTCGTAGGGCAGTTTTGAGACATGCTCCAGCCCCATCGTGCTCTCCCTTTCCATGCCTGGTCTCAAAATAGTTCCATACATGCAGCACATCATAAGTCTTGTTTAAAATACTCAACCACTGGAAAACACGTGCATTTTTGAACTGGCTTGCACAACCATCTAACCATATCCAATACTGATCCATCTATATACCTCTCTCCTTCAGCTGATCATAGAAAATTTTGAAGCAATGCTGCACATAATGCAGGTCGTGGCACCTGTCGTCACTGATGTAGAAGTTGCTCTCTTTCAATATTATCCTCATGTCGTTGCTTCTCTCTGGTGCGTGCCTGTACGTGATATGGACTATTATGCTAACTTGGTTTGAATGGTAGTATTGAATTTGAATCTCATTATGTGGCTGTAGGGTGTATTTTTCCGCAAAGTCCACAACCGACAATATTGTGCCATTGGGAAAGGTGTCCCTGCACTGTCTGTACTGTTCATCCTACCATCGTGCTACATGGACGTGCTATACATAATGCTCGATCTTTTGGTAGAATTCCTTCATGAATTTGCAAATTTGTACTTGGTGCCACAAAACCAAGGGAATTAATACAACGTGACATTTTCAATCTGAATATATATGTACAAATTCAACATGTATAGTATGAAAGTATGCAAACTTAGATTACCTATGACTTCACCAATGCAATTTTTTTGCTTTCCTTCGAACTATCTACTTGATATGTTATGTACTGGAAGTTTTGCATTTCTACTGACATCCTCCCAAATTCGTACTCTACGGTTGCGTGGATGTAGCGGCTCAATAATGCAAATCCACTGCAACTAGAACATGTCCCATATAAACATGATCTTTTATAATATTTTTGTCTTTCAGGTCTTGGACACATTATGCTATGTATAAATTCTTTGGATGCATTCGGTGGTTGTAACGATGGGAAATCCTGCACAATGTTAGTATGCAAACCAGAAAATATATGTCTCTATGTATCATAATAGTACTCAAATTCTACATGGTATCTACAAGAACATGTATTGCGATCAATGCAAATTCTAACATACCAGGGTTTGCGTTTTTCAAAGGACCTTTGGCCCAAGTTCAATTGTGTGTGCTCATTCTTGAGCCTCTCATAGAGTTATGTTTGTGTCGTGTCAAGGAAGTGCTTGACATGGGGTTCACCCCCCCTAACACCTTTTCTCAACTTTAAAACATCTCTTTGATTCGATGACGGTCTAGTGTTATCATGCCAAAAATTTTGCACTAGTTCTTTAACAGCATCAATGAACTTCATGTCTGAACAAGGTAACCTACCAACAAAGGCCCAACAATCTTTTTGGCCTGGGGTCTCAAGTTTTTCTCTAATGGAAGAATACTTTTGAAGAGTCTTTCTATCTACTTTAAAGATTTTACATGTGTGTGATAGTAGGCGATGTTGCCTTGTGGATTTGTCTACAATCAATTCCGACAGTACACGATGGGCTGCATTAAAATATTTTGTACGAGAAGTTTTTCCAATCAAATTAAATGCAGATTGTAGATTTCTAACAACATGATTGTTGGCCTCTGAACTTCTAACTACCTTTATGCCCAAAATTCTCCTAACATGAGCTAGACAATGTGATTTTAACAAAGCAAGAAACAATTGACATTTTGCTGCATCGGTTTTGGATTCAAAAAAATATTTGATTATATTGCTACAATGGAAATCAATAGTGAATTTGGGAATCTTACCTTTAAGGCCTAAAAATGAACTTTCATCCACATGAATACATCTGGGAGTTCTTCGTCGTCTGGTTGAAAGTCGAGGCAAGGGAGTCGACAAGGAAGTACGAGTCTCGTCAACAGTTTGTTGTGGCCCTTCGTTCACAAATTGGTCCTGCAAGGGAGTGTGTTCGCCATGTGTGTGCTCTTCTTGGGGATGTTTCCCGTTAAGAACTTGTTCAACATCCATCCCTTCATACTTGACATCAGGCAAGATTTGATTGATTTCAACCACTTTGTCATTGCTTGTTAATGGATCTAAGGCACTAACATTTCGATTTCTATGGTTTTGCATGTACAACCTGGCATTTTCTCTTATCTCATGGGCCTTTTCAAGGGGCAGCTGCATCCTTCTAGACTTTCTTTTATTATTACGTTTGTTTCCCATATTCAATGCATTTTTTGGAAAAACAAAAATATCACCCCTGCAAGAATGAGCAACAAACAAGATATTAAAACTCGATGTGCATGATTATTAAAGCTCGATGTAGCAATTGATTATGTACAAGTCAACATCTAGTGAGAATGTTTTCATATAATCTTAAAAGCTCATACTCACTTCTGTTAGTTTTTCAGAAATTCCAATCTGATCTAGGATCTTAACTGAGAGAATAACATGTACAACATATCTACAGCATATCAATCATGGACACAATAATGCAAGCACACAAGAGACACAGAGTTTCACTGGGGAAAACCAAGAAGGTGAAAAACCCCGCAACTTCCTCAGAGATAGATAGAGAAATGATACAACCAAAGTACAAGAGATAGTCCTCCTAGCAGCAGCTTCTCCTCCTCCACTAGTGCGCCACTCTCCAATGAGTGTGTGAGTGAGAAAGTGAATGATCAAATAGAGTGCCTCCCGCACTCTATTTATATTTGACTTGACTTGCCTAATAACCTTACTAGGTCGGCCTCAACTTAACCACTTAACATAATGCTGACAGGGCTGACCCCCAATAGGGTGGTCTAATAACCCTTTAAGCCACATGACTTATACAGGGTTGACCCCATCAAGGTGGTCTAATAACCCATCAAGTATAAGTTACGACACTTACAATATAAATGACGACACTTTCGTATAGAGGAATAATAACAACTCTATAGGAATACAATATACATATGTGAAATACATTCCAAAGTTACAAATACATCAACACTCCCTCTTAACTAGGAAGGTATTTCTCAACACAGATCTGCTAGCACAAGTCTTCTTCTCTGGATCATCGTCACTGGATCATCGTCATTGTCTCTGCTGCTGCTATCTCAATCAATCTCTAATCTTCTCGTCATAGGAATTTCTACAGAGCCAACCCTTTTTCATGCTGGATGTAGGCCCACCTCCTGTAGGTCTTCATCATAACTGGCCATACTGTGGAATCCTCAGGACTTATTACGTGCATCAACAAAACCTCGTAAGAACATCCCAGGACTGATTATGAGCACACAGCTCAACCTATCAGATCTCCCAGGACCTTTTACATGTCACTGCACAACCTGTCCACGGCCATAGAGTATCATCCTGATACTCATGATCATATTGATCATAACATCGTTCACGAAGCACAACCCAGATGCCATCACACAACACTTACATTCATCGGCATGGGAAGACACACTTCAACCATCTGTGAAAGGCTCAGCACTTATATCTACGCCATGAGAAGACACACTTCCACCATGCGAGAATGGCATCGCACTTACATCCATAGCCATGGGAAGACACACTTCAACCATGCTAGGAATGGCACAACACTTATATCGCAGCCATGGGAAGACACACTTCAACCATGCTCGAATGGTTCTAGCCCTTACATCTGCACCATGGGAGAACAAATATACCACCATGTGAGAATGGCTTCAGCCCTTACATCTGCACCATGGGGGAACACATCTACCACCATGTGAGAATGGCTCCAGCAATTACATCACAACCATGGGAGAACACATCTTCCACCATGTCAAAAAATCCCGGCAATTATATCGTGACTATGGGAGAACACATCTACAACCATGTCCGAAAATCCCATGTGCATCTATGTCTTCGGAACTCATCACACATAATCCAATTGATTATGCAATGTATCCACTTGATACATATCATCACATATGATCATCCCGATCATCATCATAGCATCATCCTAATGCATATCATCTAGAGTATCATCTTGATACTCATATCACATGATCCTCCTGATCATCATCACTGCATCGTCCTGATGCATATACATATACATGATCCAACTGATCATACCAAGCATCCAACTGATGCATATACATATACATGATCCAACTGATCATACCAAGCAGTAACTGGAGCATCGTCCTGATGCTCACCACATAGCACTTACATCCACAGCCATGGGAAGGATCCTCCTCTCACCATGCTTGGAATGGCTCCTGCAGATGTGTCCCATCACTTCTTCCTCGAAGTATCTTCAATCTGAAGAACACCAAGCCTCTCTCTGAAGTATTCAAACTTCACTCTCGCTAGTGGTTTCGTCAACACATCTGCAACCTGCTCATCCGTTGCAACATATAGGAGCTTCACTGCTCCTCTCTGCACCATATCCTCGATATAGTGATATTTGATCTCAATGTGCTTCGACTTGTCATGGAACACCAGGTTCTCAGATAGCTTTACACAACTCTGGTTGTCACAAAGGATACTAGTAGCCTCCAATGGGAGATCAAATAGCTCAGACAGTAGCTTCCGGAGCCATACTGCCTCACAACTAGCCGAACAAACTGCAACATACTCTGCTTTGGCTGTACTCAGTGCTACACGGGACTACTTCATGCTAAACCAAGAGATCACACCTGATCCCATACTGAAGCAGTACCCAGAAGTGCTCTTCCTATCTGCAGCACTGCCCACCCAATCTGAATCAACATAACCCTCTGGGTTAAACTTTTGATTCACATCATACTTGAGCCCATAATCAACTGTACCCTTTAGGTACCTCAGAACATGCTTTACAACAACCAGGTGAACACCTCTGGGATCTGTCAGGAGCTGGCTCAATTTGTTCACCGCAAAGCAAATATCGGGTCTTGTGTTCATCAGGTATATCAAGGACCCAATCATCTGATGATACACAGTGACATCAATCGAATCAGATGAAGTATCACAGAGAAGCTTCAAGTTCGATGCCATAGGTGTGGCCATGGCCTTGCAGTCCATCATCCTAAACCTCTTCAGGATCTCTACTACATACTTCCCTTGTCTAAGGAAGATTCCATCTGCACTCTGCCACACCTCCATGCCTAGAAAGTAGTGCATCATCCCCACGTCCTTCATCTCAAACTCGGCAACAAGCTTCCTCTTCGTGTCGGCAATCAATCTATCATCACCTGTAACAAAATGGTCATCCACATACAAAAGTAGTCTCACTGGATTGCCTTCCTCAACCTTGTAGTAAAGGTTGGAATCCGCTTTATTCTTGGTAAATCCCAAACTGGATAGAAAGTTGCTTGTCCTACCATACCAAGTCCTAGGAGCTTGCTTCAAGCCATACAAGGATTTCTTCAACCTGCACACATATGACTCTCTATCATGTGCCTCAAAACCAAGTGGCTGCTCCACATACACTTCCTCCTCGAGTTGTCTTGACATCTATTTGGTGTATATTCCATTTCATCACTACAGCCAGAGCAAGTACTGATCTGATGGAAGTGTATCTGGCTACAGGAGCAAAAGTCTCTTCATAGTCTATTCCCTTTTTTTGGGAGAAGCCACGAGCTACAAATCTCACTTTGTATTTCTCTATGCTACCATCTGCAGCATGCTTGATCTTTGGAAGTCACAACAGACTTCCCATCTGGTCTTGGACCACATCCCAAACATATTTCTTCATGATCGACGGATCATGGTATTCTTCCATTACTTCATCTCGGATCCTGGGAACTTCTATATCTTCAATAGATAGCTTTGTTGTTGGAACAAATGTTGTAGTCCTTTTTTGTAGGTGATGGTATACTATCTTTCCGACAAAGCAAGTTAAATTGCATGATTAGAAACATCTCATAGTTTTCAGAACAAATTCTTACACATAAAGAAATATGTCATACAGTCATGCAATTATTTTATCCAATGCTTCAATATAACATTTATCCATATCCCGTAACTTTCTAGATGCCTTCCAATCTCTACCAGAACATTGTTAAGAGTGTGCACAACTCCCAACATGTTATCAAAGAGGTTTCATTCTAGATAAGTAGCAATGGAATGTTGTACAATGCCATAGGCCACTTACCCATCACATGCATATTAGTAGTATATTGTTCTAATATGCATAATACACACCCTAAGTCTAGGAACATAAGCATATACATCATTGAACAATATTATTTAAACAAACAAGTATGCAAGAAATGACAATTCAAATACTTATCTTTGTTTGGTTGTAGGGTGGACTCCCTCTCAATATTTGCTTCCTTGCAGGAACTACTGGAGTGTGCTATCTCTTGATCTTTGCTTCCTGGATTACCTGTCTTTTAACTTATATCCATCCTGGATCACTATGCATACTTACTAGTATCATCATTGTTTTATCCTCGAGGTCTCATACATACATTCATTAGTATAATCTTAATACTATCAAAAACATTATGATTCTAAGTAATCTTAAACATGTATGGTCAAGATCATTTCATACACAGATAATTTATCACAATTCTTTTACTCATGCATATTCCTATTTGACCATAGGACTTTTATGGTTAGTCATATCATCAATCAAAGTAAGAAGCATAATATGCCTAAACCCATGATTACTCAAACCTATAACTTCATGAATAATCATTATCAATCATACCAAGTATATTTATATAAGAGATCCTATCACAAGGTAGGATTCTAACTTGATATAGGAAAAACATACCTGGATTAATATGTTAGCTGGTTATGTCTAACATACCCACATGATGTCTTCTTGTTCTCTTAAATGACTTGTGCTAGTGTCCTTCATATCTCATAAGTTAACCATTGTGGAACCAAATTATACATACCTTGTAAGTAGATCTTCTATGTGATCCATGACTATGGATGAGTCTTTTGTCTTCATGTCACCATGGTCATATGTTCTTGATCTAGAACTTGATTTGTCTTTCTAGATGCACCTTTCATATTAGCGGACAACATCATCCTCATACAACACCACAATGCATTAGCACAATCATAAGTGTCAAAACCCTAACCAATTAATATCTGCATTCATAATTTTATTAAGGTGATACAACAAGTCTAAAGTTAATCAAGATTGTACTAACCTTAATGAAGACAAACATACCATAAACTTAATCATGAACAGATCTCGAAACATACCTGGATAAGTCATACCTGTCAAGATTGCTTGTAATCTTCTTATGTAAGGTCTTAGCCTCATCTCCCTCTAAAACAGGAACTTATTCACTTATGCAGGTAACCAATCCATTCTCTTCTAGGATTAAATCCACTTTGATTTGCTGAAACTGGATTTGGAGTTGGATTAGGGTTTGTCAAAGAAACCCTAAAAATTCAAACTTCTAAAAGGATAGGAAGATGCACCTTTCTGAGCTGGTCAAGCTGGTATACTCAGAATTTGAAAACTGCAAAGTTTCACCCCTCAAAATTGCCTTTTAGATTTTCGGATTCACTAGGGAGGACCCTGAATTAGGGTTTTATTTTCCTGGAGCTTCACCCAACCAAAAGGTTTGATCCAAAGCTCTAAAATTTGATTTTCTTGAGGAGCTTCCAGCCATGGTCACAGAATTCAAAAATTCCAACTTTTGTAGAAGCCCTAATTTTCCACTTTTCCAATCAAAGTCCTGAACTAGGGTTTGATCAAGCCTGAACTTCTGCCTAACCAAAAAAATCGATCTTGGTCTCTAAATTTTGATTTTGATGAGGAGCACCCTGCCGTGGTCTCCGATACAAAAAATTCCAACATTATCCGAAACCCTAAATTCTCGGAGCCATGAATGAAGGTGCTCAAAATCCAATTCTGTTTTCACAGAAATAAGCACCTGATTGTTTCTAGTGTAACTCCGAAATTTCAAATCTGCAGGGTCTGAAAATTTGGCCTGTGGTATCCTGATCTGTTATCTTTCCAACCCCATAGGTCTTACCTCAAATGGATTCTCTGAGAGAGATTTATTCCAAGTGTCGCAATGTGACCTGTTTATGGAATAAAACAGGAGAGCGAACTTGTACGGAGTGCCACATGTCACTAGTTCAATTTCGGCCTCTAAAAATCAGATCTGTGAAAGTACAGTCCATTCCCTACCTGCCACATTTTACGAAATTTCATTTGGAGCTTCCTAGACGAAGTTGTGACCTTTTTTCCTAGGTCACCTGTTTATGACTGAGATCTGGAAGAGGTAGAAACCCTAGATTGTACGGACCATAAAACAACAAGTATAGCCAATTAGATGTTGTGCTTCGGACAAAAGGTAAATTGGGATCTTATCGTCGACCTGTAAAACTTTCAGATTCAGAAACATCTCCAAAATGTATTTATAGCGAAAGTGCTACGATGACTGTTTTTTACTATATCAAGCCCTAGCTTCGCAAGTGAAACAAATGTCATAAATTCCATACCATGCCTTCTTTCAGGCTAGCTCTGATACCATGTTAGTTTTTCATAAATTTCAATGTGATCTAGGATCTTCACTGAGAGAATAACATGTACAACATATCTACAGCATATCAATCATGGACACAATAATGCAAGCACACAAGAGACACAGAGTTTCACTGGGGAAAACCAAAAAGGTGAAAAACCTCGCAACTTCCTCAGAGATAGATAGAGCAATGATACAACCCAATTGCAAGAGACAGTCCTCCTAGCAGCAGCTTCTCCTCCTCCACTAGTGCGCCACTCTCCAATGAGTGTGTGAGTGAGAAAGTGAATGATCAAATAGAGTGCCTCCCGCACTCTATTTATATTTGACTTGACTTGCCTAATAACCTTACTAGGTCGGCCTCAACCTAACCACTTAACATAATGCTAACAGGGCCGACCCCCAATAGGGTGGTCTAATAACTCTTTAAGCCACCTGACTTATACAAGGCCGACCCCATCAAGGTGGTCTAATAACCCATCAAGTATAATTTACGACACTTACAATATAAATGACGACACTTCTGTATAGAGGAATAATAACATCTCTATAGGAATACAATATACATATGTGAAATACATTCCGAAGTTACAAATACATCAACAACTTAATTTTCATGGTATGGATGAGGGAAAATAGCCCCAAAAGTCTAAGAGTTTTCAATTGTTTAGGTGTTTGTGTGAGTTGTTGTAGTGAAACCATGAGGAATTCAACAAATGTTTGTCTACTAGATGGAGGAATGTGATTATGAAATGTTATTGGTGGTGATGCAAGTAATTTTTTTTTATTATCTTCATGAAAGGTTGAAAGCATTGCTTGGTGCATGTTGTAGTTTTTTTTTGGTAAGATGTTTTTATTGTCTATGTTGAAGATTAAGAAGACTAAAATAGATCTATCATACAATTCATGAGGAAAAACCAAAATAGATGCCTTTCAAACAAATGAATGAAGACTAAAATACATTTAAGAAGATAAAATTGTCACCATACCTCAAGGATTATGTTTGCTCTTTGCTTCAAATGTAAAATGCTCCTTTGATGTGTCCACTATATGTAAGAAGAGTTCATGTGTGTCCAAGTAGCATGAGAATTCAATCCAAGGAGCCAAATAGAGTCCAACTGTTGTGTATTCACTCAAATGATCCAAATAGAGCCCAAGAGGTGTGTATTCAATCCAAATAGCCAAATAGAGCCCCAAATGTTGTGTATTCTATCCAAATGGTCAAGGAAGCACCAAATGGTGATTGAATTCAACATAAAATGGTGATGCTTGTCAGACTGTGCATGAAAAGAACCAACAAAACGCGACAAAGCAGGGAGAAAATGCGGGAGAAGAGCGCGGGTGTTTTTCTAAATTTCATCTTCAGCAGGGACGCGCGCGCGCCAAGGAGCGTGTGCGCACCTCTGCTGAACGTTGTATAGTTCGGTGGGTAACGTTCACTGCATTTACTACCCAACAAATGTAAATGTTTTAGTTTATTCCTAGAGCTCCTCCCCCATAAAATCCTTTAGGCTGTAATGTCCCCACCCTTGGACCCAATGCAAGGAAGGGAAACTGATGCCATTCTATGGGGCATTTCAAAAGCTCCGCCAAGTCATTAGATTCACAGCAATAAAATTAAGAGTATGCAGATGCCATTTAAACAATTAAGCATAGCGGAATTAAAAGCTCATCCACACATATTTTATAGGCATACAACATATCAATAACAGTCATTTAATTTAAACACTGCAAAGGCAAAACACATAAATAGAAAACACTTATCTTTGTCATGCAATTGTCCCACACAACTAGCTATGTCGCTACAACGTTCCTCCCAACCATAGGTCTCTGCCCAGCCTGTATTATTTCAACACTCAGAGACCACCCCCGAGCTGGGCATGATATCTACAAGGAAAAAGGGGACTCTCAAGCTCATCACAACCCAAAGTAATGGATACCCATCTCAACCCCAACATTTCTTAACACACAGCAACTCAAAACTGAGCATGGATACTCGTAACAGCAAAATCACAATTTCTGGGCATGAAGAAAAATGTTGGGCAACCAAAAACGAAAAGGCAATTGGGGAATCACCCTGGGAGAACAAAACCGTTTCCAGAAAACATTTGTGGGCACTCAAGGGACAAAAATGGCCTCCATAAACCCCAAATTCATGGCTCCCTTCTTCCCAACCATTGAGCAATACAAAAATGAGTTCCCAGGCATGGAAAATGTAGGAGATAGATGAAAAATGTGGTGGGAAAAGCCCCAGCTAGCTCAGACTGCATGAGAGGGCAAAGGATTGGGCATTCAAGGGCCAAAACGACCTTCACACAGTCATTCACTGGCAGCAGGGAATCAACACAATTTTTGGGCAAAACTGTGACAGGTTGGCACCTGAAATTGACAATAACAGTCACACAATTGATGGAAACATTCAAAACAATTCCTGAGGTAGGAGTAACTACTGGGTTCACAAAAACGATTCTTCCACAAATGAAAACCAAATATGGAAAATTCAAAAACGTTTTTACAACAATAATGGAACAACAAGCTATCAAAACTTATCTATTGAGATTTCCAATGGATTCTCCCCTTTCCCCACAGTCCAGCCATCACAAAAACAGGATTCTCAGCTTGAAAACCAGTGAATTTACAACATACTTCATGAGAAAAACACCCAGCAAGCTTCCAAAACGTGAGAGAGTGAAGTCTACTCCTGCATAATGGCTTCCTGCATAATGGCTTGGGAGGGAAATTCGTGGGTGTTTTCTTGCCCAGGAAGGAAAAAAAATACAAATTTCCATGAAGGTGGCTTTCCCATACTCGAATTTGGACAGCCATACCTCCCCAATCTCCAAGGCATTAACTATTTCACCCAACTCTTGGGAGAAATGAATGATTGGGCACCAAAGTCAACATGGGTAGTTGATGGTTGACGGGTTTTCTCATTGACACTTGGCTTGACTTCATTGGCTCAAGGGTTTGAATATTTCCCTCCCAATTCCTTGTAACATCATGCCCCCATATCTTGTTGCATTGCATAGCTAGTTGTGGGCTTTTATATTAAAATGCATGTTTATAATTCCCATGGTTCACTAGCACATGGGTAGCATAATATCAAATACTTGCCTCTTCTAGATCGAGCGTTCACTAGCGGGGCCTTGGCCTTGAGCTCCATGCTAGGAATCATACATAATATGCATACATTATTTACATTATAGCCCAAAATATTACAAGGGTCAAAATGGGGGAGATTACATAGGCCCTATTCTAACCCATAATCCCTAAGTGCATTTAAGTGCTTCTAGGTGTTTAGGGGTGATGATGGAGATGTTGATGAGGAAGGGGGAGATGACAATGAAGATGAGGAGGATGATGATGATGATGATGATGACAATGATGAATATGCCAAGATGATGATGACGATGGTGATGAGGACATGGTGATGATGATGATGAAGATGATGATGATGATGGAGATGTTGATGAGGAAGGGGGAGATAACAATGAAGATGAGGAGGAGGATGAAGATGATGATGATGATGGTGAAGATGATGATGATGATGATGATGATGATGATGGTGAAGATGATGATGATGATGATGATGATGATGATGAATATGTCAAGATGATAATGACGATGGTGATGAGGACATGGTGATGATGATGATGAAGATGATGATGATGATGAAGATGATGATGATGATGGAGATGTTGATGAGGAAGAGGGAGATGACAATGAATATGAGGAGGATGATGTAGATGATGATGATGGTGGTGAAGATGATGATGATGATGATGAATATGTCAAGATGATGATGACGATGGTGATGAGGATGATGAATATGATGATGATGATGGAGATGTTGATGAGGAAGGGGGAGATGACAATGAAGATGATGAGGATGACGCGGATGATGATGAGGATGGTGAATATTATGATGATGATGATGAATATGTCAAGGTGATGATGACGATGGTGATGAGGACATGGTGATGATGATGACGAATATGATGGAGATGTTGATGAGGAAGGGGGAGATGA
>BSBM01000013.1:3940000-4048119 GCA_027924585.1 Larix kaempferi
CATGTGCGCACAGAGAGACCAACACTTCAAACCCCATGAATTACCTTCGACACGTAGAGAGACATTCCTGTAGAGCATTCCTGCTGAATTACCGAGCAGAGCCGCATAGGTAACCAAGTAAATTGGAATTCCTGCTGAGCCAGAGGTCGCAAAGGATATTGTGGTCCAAACTAGAGGTGCCCGAGGAAGAGAAGTCGGGGTCTGAACCAGAGGTCACCGAGCATAGCCGCACAGGATCCAATGCCTCCAAAATTGGTTAGTAAAACCCTCTTCGAACTCATTTGTGCTTGTGATAGAGACATATTGGCATTTACCCTCGGATTCATCTAATTTAAATCTTTGAGAAGTTGATTTTTGGGGGTTTTGGTTGTGTTTGCATTGGGCACCTCTAAATCCTCACGAGGTATAGGGCTTGGGCTGCTCAGTTGGGATGGGATGGAAACAATCATTGTTGGACTAGGATTATGGGATAGGTAGGCTATTTGGAAGGACACAGACATACAAACACAATCTCTATGAAACCTCTACAGCGATGAAACCAGGGCCCTATACCTCTCGAACTTAAACACATGGAAGTGAGGCATATTTTCTGAGTGGCTGAAACCCTATATTGCAGAAGCAACTGAAACAAGGACCTGAGTTGACTCCTCCAATGTATGCTTAGGAACATGAATGCTAAAGTGAGAGGCTACTTCATCTAAATTCTATTACCCTCTTTTTATTTCCTTCAATTATCAATCAACATAATTTGTTGAAGTACTTCAGAAATAGCCTTTTATTAGATGATAGTGGTCGACTAATCCTAGGGTAAAGTGTTAGCTATGGCTAGAAGGCCCTCTGTTTGATATTATTCAGAATGTCTAAAGATCTGGTAACCTAATCCATGTTTACAGGTTGAAGGGAATATTTCAAAGAATACAATTTTCCTCCGAAAATAACTATTTTGTCACTTTTTAATTGTTGCACCAAGTGAAACGAGGTGCTCTATAGCCCAGTATGGGGGAGATGTTGTAACATGTATGTAGCGTTACATGTAGTGTTACATCTAATAAAGCATAAAAAGTAATTTTTTTAATTAAAAAAATTCATGTCGGCTCATAAAATAAAAAATTATGGAAAATATTTTTAAAAAATCCATGTTGGTTCATAAAATAAAATATTATGAAAAGTATTTAAAAAATAGATGTTCATTTATAAAATAAAAACTTAAAACTTAAACCCAGATCTATAAATCATGAGAGATCTAATTTCTTGAGTTTAAATTTCAAAAAAGAAATACACCTCAAGAAATTGGATCCCTCTCGGTGCTTGATAGATACGGGTTTAAGATGGATCTATGTTGGTTATAAAAGAGAGATTTTTTTACTGAAAACTAAAACAAATCAGGTAAAAACATAAAAAAATCTTGTATTCGGTTTCACTATAGTTGCAGTTACAAGATTATTCTCAGCTTGACTGTATTTGTAAGCCATTGCAAAAGATAATCAAATGCTCTAATTTAATACCATTTAAACTAAATAATTGACTAACCTCCATGTCGATCCAAACATTTTGGTGTAGTGTGTCAAAGCTCGAGTACTGTCCTTTGAGGGCACAACCATACAAATGCATAAGCTATTGTCAATTGCAAACGTGGTGATGGTGAGAGAACATAAGTTTCCTTAGTGAACATTGATCAATTATTTAGTCAACTTTTATTACTGGAAGTGTAATGCCTAAGGTCTGAAAACAAAAAAGAAATTAAATAGATCACACTTTATCTCAACTTTGGAGATTGAGAAACACACAGGTACAAGAGTGTAGGTATAGAGAAGTGGAGGAAATGAGAAAACAAACTCTACCAATCAATTGTGATTTATAAATATATATGCTACATAATGCTTTAGGTTGGCCAGATTATAGAGACAATGGACTGAATTGTTAAGTCTAGACTCTATAGAGACGAAGCCTTGTAATGGGCCATACAACCATACACAGTTTAATAAATCATTTTAGCTTACAAAATTTGAATGAAATTGGCCTTCCAGTTGTACACAACACTGTAGCTATTGTATTTTCTATTGTACTTCTTTTAAAGTTATATAATAAAGTTACTACTTTTGGAAAAATGAGTGTAGAACAATAATTTGTGATAGGTTATATTTACTGAGTATCATTTTTCTTTGAGATTGTAGAAATCTCAAATACAAGTGCAAACCTATGAGTGTAACTGTGATTTAGTTTAATGGAGTTAATACTTTATAAGAAACACCATTGAGTTTCCCAATTTGATGGATGCATTAGTGTAGTTATGTTCTTAAGATCAAATACCGATAAGATTTTATGTTCTTAAGATCAAATACCGATAAGATTTTCCAGAAATTTAAGTTAACAAAATGAAGCCTAAGATAGAAATAATTGTTGTTTGAAACCCTTAGGAATTAAAATTTGAAATCTATTCTTATGATCGAACAAAGTGTAGTTTCCATATTTCAAATAAACAAAAAAGTAAAGAAAATTGTTAATTTTAAAGGTGGTTGATGAGTGAGATTAGTGCCTTGCTTATCCTTGCACATATGGGGTCATGAAATGCATAGACATGCCACAATTATTCTAGACTTCTGGAATTAGATGCAGAATTTTCCCATGAAAAGGTCTCTATAGAGATGCTCCTTTGAACTAGAAACCTGGTATAAACCTTAGCAAAATTGTGAGAAGAAACATGTAATTACTCCTTAGATGCAAATTACAAGAGCTAAACCAATTACTAAAATTTAAAAGAAGAAACTGAAAAAAACATAAGTTGTCTATCAACCTAGCATACCTTACTATTCAAATGAACCAAGTTGCTAACATTTGAATGAGAAGAGTTGAGTACCAAATCCAAGTCTTTTATTGCCAAAACATTTGCCTCACACTACAATATAATCTCTACAATTCTCAGCCTCTTTCAAAGAATATGGATCTCGCAAATGTTAATCAACAACAACAATAGCCAAGGGGAGGGGTCTCTGATATAGAGTTTCTTAATTAGACAACCCTCCAATAAAATAATAATATACTTGGCTACAATCCTAGATCTATCCTAGGGAGGAAAAAATATTAATATCCTCCAGATGAGCTGGTCAATCAACACACAAACAATGCTCAAAACCCTAACCAGCCTTATCAAGAAAGGGGTTGTACCTCTAAGAGAGAGAATATGCCTTGACAAGGTCAAAAATTCTATCATGAGCACAAAAGACACCCAAGGAGGTTGGGAGTTGTTATGAACATAATAATAATAATTAATGAAGAGACATCATGAAAATGTTGATGTTTGTGGCAGCTTTGAGCAGACATCCTCTTGGATGTAACCATGGTGCTTGGCTCGATGGGTCATGGTGATTTGACCTATGGATGCATTAGTGTAGTTCTTATCCACATATTTGATATTTTGCAACACCATTGAGCTTCCCGCATAGTTTGTTTTGAGTCCTTGTTAATCTTTCATTCCTCTCTTTAAGAGCGGAATCAGTGCAGAAGCACTTGGAGATTAGTTGCAATAGTTGGAGACTTACATTTTAGACAATCAATTTTAGGATGAAAAGAGAACTCCCTAGATATTCTAGGAGAGCATAAGTAAGGTCAATAGTAGCTTCAAGTTGAATGGAACATTACTCAATCATATTTTGAAGAATCGTGTAATAGGCCCTCCCCCACAACCCTCTATGTAATTTGTGTCGATAATAATTGTATTTTGGATTTTAATTAGGAAATATTCTAACTACTTCTTTCCTTAATCTTCATGATATCTTAATTGACCCTCAATTGTACTGCATTCTTACATTTTATAGGTATCTGGAATAAATGGAAATCTTAGTTACAAGGAGTTATTGCATATAAGAGGTATTTACAAGGATCTATTGCATATATTTGACCTTATCTGACCTTCTATCTCTTTGGCATGTCAAATAAGAGGTAGTTCAAGGAGCTATTGCATATATTTGACCTTCTATCTCTTTGGCATGTCAAATAAGAGGTAGTTACAAGGAGCTATTGCATATATTTGACCTTCTTTGACCTCCCATCTCTTTGGCGGGTCAAATAAGAGGTAGTCACAAGGAGTTATTGCATGGATGCATGGATGCATGGTTACCCCTGTTAAATTTTGAGCATTAATTCACAATAATCTAGGATCTTCACTGAGAGAATAACATATACAACATATCAATGCATAACAATCACAATAAGCATGACAAGCATCACAAGAATCAAAATCATGAGAGACAAGAGACACAAAGTTTCCGTGGGGAAAACCCTAAGGTGAAAAACCCCACAACTTCCTCAGAGATAGAGAGAGCAATGGCTCAACCAAAGTACAACCAAAATACACTAAGATAGTCTCCTAGTAGCAGATGATCCTCCTCCTCACTAGTGCGCCACTTTCTGAGTGAGAGAAGTGTGAGTTTTCAAATAATCAAAATAGAGATCTCCCGATCTCTATTTATACTAACCTATTTTCCCAGTGACCTTATGGGGCCGACTTATCTAGTTAGTTACATCCACAATATAATATATATTTCAGGGCCGACCCCATACATGGTGGTCTAATAACCCGTCGCCAAGTACACACACTTGCGACACTTGTCAATACACATGACGACACTTCCTTATAAAGGAATAACACATCTCTTATAAGGGTACAATAAATATATATGAAATATATAGATGAAATACATTCTGAAGTTACATATACATCAACACTCCCTCTTAACTAGGAAGGTATTTCTCGACACAGATCTGCTAGACAAGTATTCTTCTCGGGATCATCGTCATCATCATCGTCACTGCTGCTGCTATCTCAACCAATCTTTGACTTTACTCGTCATAGGAATTTCTACAGAGCCAGTCCTTTTTCATACTGGATGTAGGCCCACCACCTGCAGGTCTTCGTCATCAGTGGCCATACTGTGGAAATCTCAGGACTTATTACGTGCGTGACAAAACCTTAAAAGAGTCTCTTGACTAACAAGAACTCTAAAGAGCATCTGAGGCCTTTTCATCCTGTCCAGATCTACAGGACTTATTACATGTGACCCCACCACAAAACCTCGAAAGAGAATCCCAGGACTGATTACGAGTACAAGGCTCAACCTATCGGATCTCCTAGGGCACAAATTACATGTGGTAACCACAAAACCTCGAAAGAGCATCCCAAGACTGATTACTAGCACAAGGCTCAACCTATCGGATCTCCCAGGGCACAAATTACATGTGGTCATGGAAAAACCTCGAAAGAGCATCCCAGGACTGATTACGAGCACCCGGCTCAACCTATCGGATCTCCTAGGGAACAAATTACATGCCATAGGACAAAACCTTGAGAGAGCATCTGCCAGATATCCCAGGGCACAAATTACATGCCATAGGAAAAACCTCGAAAGACTATCTGCAGATCTCCCAGGGCACAAATTGTATGTCCTCCCAAGCAAAACCTCGAAAGAGCATTTGCCAGATGTCCCAGGGTACAAATTACATGCCATAGGCAAAACCTCAAAAGACTATCTGCAAATCTCCAAGGGCACAAATTACATGCTTATCTGTACAACTTATTCCATGGCCACAGAGTATCAACCTGATACTCACCATACATCATCCTGATGTACACATGATCATCCTCATCATCATCACTGCAACATCCTACTGCATGTCATCTGGAGCAACATCCTGAAGCTCATCATCCATGATCATCCTGATCATACAATGCATCTACCTGATGCATAACAAGTATCTACCTGATACATATCAACATACATGATCCACCTGATCATACAATGCATCCACCTGATACAAATACAAATACATGATCTACCTGATCATACATGATACATATCAACATACATGATCTACCTAATCATACAATGTATCCACCTGATACATATACAGATACATGGTCCAAGTATCCAACATGATGCATACACAAAATACATACAAATGATCCAATCGATCATATCCAGCATCCAACATGATGCGTACATACATATAAATGATCCAACTGATCATATCCAGCATCCAACATGATGCGTACATACATATAAATATAAATGATCCAACTAATCATATCCAGCATCCAACATGATGCATATACATAGCAGTAACTGGAGCATCGTCCTGATGCTCATCATCCAGCGCTTACATCCACAGCCATGTGAAGGATCCTCCTTCCACCATACTTGGAATGGCTTTTGCAAATGTGTCCAACACTTCTTCCTCGAAGTGTCATCAATCTGAAGAACACCAAGCCTCTCCCTGAAGTACTCGAACTTCACCCTGGCTAGTGGCTTCGTCAGCACATCTGCAATCTGCTCATCCGTCGCAATATACAGGAGCTTCACAGCTCCTCTCTACACCATATCCATGATATAGTGATATTTGATCTCTATGTGTTTCGACCTGTCATGAAACTCTGGGTTCTCAGACAGCTTCACACAACTCTGGTTATTGCAGAAGATACCAGTAGCATCCAATGGGAGCTCAAATAACTCAAACAGTAGCTTCCGTAGCCATACTGCCTCACAACTAGCTAAACAGGCTGCAACATACTCTACCTCAGCTGTACTCAGTGCTACGTAGGACTGCTTCCTGCTAAACCAAGAGATCACATGTGATCCCATACTGAAGCAGCACCCAGATGTGCTCTTCCTATCTGCAGCATGTTGAATATTGTAACTTCTAAGAATATTATATTTGTACATTATTATTCCGGAGATGTTCCATCCCTCCGAGGTGACTCTATTATGTATCCGGAGATGTTTATTCCTCCGAGGATGTGTGGTAACTAGGGTTATTAGACCCACCATGTGGGGGTCGGCCCTGATATTATATTTTAGGGGTTATTAGACTTCTCCAGGAGAGGCCGGCCCCATTAGGGTTTTTAGTCAGTCGGGAACTAATATAAATAGAGGAGGAGAGCTCCCCATTTGATACACACTCACAGCTTAGAAAAGTAGCGCACTTGTCTAAGAGGTCTGCTCAGGAGGTGGAGAAGGAGGTCTAGTCTTGGAGCACATCTTGTATTTTGGTTGATCATCTTATTGAGGAAAGCTTTGCTGGGTTTTCTACCCCATGAGGGTTTCCGAGGGTAAATTCTGTGTATGTCTTGTGATTATGTTTCTTTCAGTAATCTTGCTAGTCTATTTGGTTTAAACTTAACATGGTATCAGAGCTAGCCTGAATAGGACATCTTTCACAAGGTAAGAATATCTCTCTCTCTCTCTGTGGTGAAAATTAGGGTTTCTGCAAAAAGTTGGTATTGTTGAATTCTGATCACATGGCTGGATAACCCTTCTCAAAACCAATCCTTTGATCCCTAGATCGAACTTTTTGGTTGGGTAGAACTCCAGGAAAGTCAAACCCTAGTTTTACCAAAAGTGCAATAAACTAGAAATTATGTCCCAGGATCCGGAAAAGTAAAAAGGTAATATTTCCAGGTAAGTACTACTCTGTCTCTTATCTCTTGGACTCCCCCAAGAGAAGATGGCTCCAAACACTAAGCTTGAAGACAAGCTAGAAGGTATAGAGAATTTTCGGGCATGGAAATACAGAATTGGTCTCATTCTTGAAGAGAATGATCTTGCTCATTATGTCAAGGATGAAGTTGCAAAACTGGAAGGAGATGAAGCCAAAGAGAAGCATAGGAAGGATTTGATTAGGGCAAAGAGAATCAAATCTGATTCTATTAAAGACCACTTGATTCCCCAAGTGGCCTCCAAGAAGACTCCAAAGGAAATGTATGATGCCCTAGGAAGAATGTATGAAGGAAAGAACATCAATAGAAAAATGAACCTAAGGACTCAGTTGAAGAATACCAAGATGCACAAAGGAGAATCCATTCAAGACTACTTCTCAAGGGTCTCTCTAATCAAGGAGCAACTAGATTCCATTGGTGATACTCTTGATGAAGATGAACTTGTGATGACTGCTCTAAATGGTCTCACTAGACCTTGGGAATCATTCATACAAACCATGTGTGCCAGAAAAGAAAGCATGAAGTTTGATGTAGTATGGGAGGATTGTGTTCGAGAAGAGGATAGGGTATCCAACAGAGAAGCTCTTCTCAAAGAGGATGACCAAGCCTTGGCCACCCACACCAAAAGAGGAAAAAGGGGTCACTTCAAGAAAGTGAACCACAAAAGGTCTCAACCCTCTCATAGATTCAAAAGGAAAGGAGGAACAAACTCAGAAAGAGACCTCTCCACAGTCCCATGTTTTAATTGTCTTAAACTAGGACACTATGCTAGAGACTATACTTTACCAGAAAAGAAGAAGAAAAAGTTTGTCCACAAAAGACATCATGCACATATGGCAGAAGATGATAGTGAAGAAGAAGAAGGAGAAGAAGAAGAAAAAGAAGAAGAGGAAAGGCCTCAAAGGAAAAGATCTAAAGTAAAGAAAGAAGATCCAGAAGAATATGTCCTATTTTTTGCACTCTCTGGATCTGTGTCTCCTGGTGAAGGTACATGGCTCATTGACAGTGGTGCTTCAAAGCACATGACAGGTCAAAAGAAAACTCTCTCAATAATTGAAGAAAAGTATTGACCACAAAAGGTATCTCTAGGAGATGATTATCAATATCCCATCAAGGGAATTGGTGAAGCAAGCTACAAGCTTGATTCTGGAACACCCTTGAAAATGAAAGAATTTTTATATGTACCAGGTTTAAAGAAGAACCTACTCTCTATCTCAGCACTAGATAAGAAAGGTTTTAGAGTGGCTTTCATAGATGGACAAGTACTCATGTGGTCCAAAGGAAAATCAATTAAAGATGCAGTTGTCATTGGTGAAGAAGAAGGAGGTCTCTCTAAGCTCAAGGGTCATCCAGAAGCTGCCCTTGCTCATGAAATCTCTAGCCCCACTGAGCTATGGCATAGAATATTAGCTCACATTAACTACAAATCCTTACCCTATGTAAGCAAGGTGGTCATAGGATTACCAAATTTGAAGGCTGATCGTGATGGCTCATGTAAAGGATGTAAGAAAGGGAAGAATGTCAAGAACCCCTTTCCAAAGAGTGAAACAAAGACTAAGAACATTTTGGAGCTAATACACTCAGATGTATGTGGACCAATGCCCACCACTTCTCTAAGTGGGTTTGAATACTATCTTTCATTCATTGATGACTATTCAAGGAAAACTTGGATATACTTTCTAAAAGGTAAGAATGAAGTCTTTGGAAAATTCAAAGAGTTCAAGGCTCTAATAGAAAATCTCTCAGAAAAGAGAATAAAGATTCTCAGAACAGATAATGGTGGAGAATATACTTCAAAGGACTTTGAAGACTTTTGTAAAGAAGCCGGAATTAAGAGGGAACTAACCACTCCCTACAATCCCCAACAAAATGGGGTTGCTGAGAGGAAAAATAGAACCATCATGGAAGTTGTAAAGACTATGATACATGACCAAGATTTTCCCATGTATCTATGGGCTGAAGCAGCTAAGACAGCAGTATATGTGCAAAATAGACTATCCCATAGTGCTCTTGATTTCAAAACTCCAGAAGAAGTGTTTATAGGAAAGACGCCTGAGGTAAGTCATCTTAAAATATTTGGGTGTCATGTGTACATCCACATTCCAAAAGAAAAGAGAACCAAGTTGGATCCTTCTGGTAAGAAGGGAATATTTGTTGGTTATTATGAATCATCCAAAGCCTTCAGAATTTACATACCAGGTTTTCATCATATAGAAATAAGTAGACGTGTAACATTTGATGAAGAAGCAGCTCTCAAGAAATCCAGGAAGTGCCAACTTGAAGAAATCTATGAAGAAGATACATCTCCTAGAATCACAGAGGCTGTGCACATCCCTGAAGATGATTCACTAGAGGATCATGACATGTTGGAACCACAAGAACCTCCTATTACAGATTTATCTAAGAAAAGAAGGCCAGCATGGGCTAGAGATATTATTCAAGGAGCTGAAAGATATGGAGCTCCTGAAGGCTCCACTAGAGAAAGAAAGAAACCAAAGCTAGTGTCCAACTATATGGCCTTGATGTGTGATCTTGTGGATCAACAACCTACTAGCTATGAAGAGGCAGCTCAGAAGAAAGAATGGATAGAAGCAATGACAGAAGAATATCATTTAATAATGAAAAATGATGTTTGGGATGTAGTTCCCAAACCAAAAGATAAAAGTGTGGTTTCTTCCAAATGGATTTTCAAGATAAAACATGCTGCAGATGGTAGCATTGAAAAATATAAGGCAAGATTTGTAGCCAGAGGATTCTCTCAGAAGGAGGGAATTGACTATGAAGAAACATTTGCACCAGTTGCTAGGTATACTTCAATTAGAACTATCATGGCACTTGCATCTATGATGAAGTGGAAATTACATCAAATGGATGTTAAGATAGCTTTTCTGAATGGTGTAATTGAAGAAGAAGTGTACATAGAGCAACCACAAGGGTTTGAGGTTAAAGACGGGAGAACTCATGTATGCAAACTGAAAAAGGCATTATATGGGTTGAAGCAAGCTCCTAGGGCTTGGTACGGAAGAATTGACAATTTCTTAACAAGCATGGGCTTTACCAAGAGTAAAGCTGACCCAAATCTTTATCTCAAAGTGATGGATGATGAACCAGTTATACTGTTGTTATATGTAAATGATCTATTTCTAACCGGAAATGAGAAACAAATTATTGAAAGCAAGAAGAAGCTTTCTTCAGAATTCGAGATGAAAGATCTCGGATTAATGCACTACTTCTTAGGTCTAGAAGTATGGCAAGAACCAAAAGGAATATTTCTAAATCAAGGTAAGTATGCTGTGGAGATTCTAAAAAGGTTTGATATGTTGGAGTGTAAACCCATGGCCACTCCCATGGACTCCAACTTGAAGTTATTAGTTAATGACTCATCGGAATTAGTGGACCTAACTCTATATAGACAAATCATTGGGTCATTGATGTATTTAACAAATACTAGGCCAGATATATGCTTTGCTATAAATACCCTAAGTCAGTATCTAGTAGAACCTAGAAAGGTTCATTTAATAGCTGCAAAGCATGTAATGAGGTACCTAAAAGGTACATTAGATTTTGGTCTATATTATCTTGGAGGTCATGAACTCAGATTACATGGTTACTCAGATTCTGATTTGGCAGGAAGTGTCTCAGATAGAAAGAGTACATCAAGTGGACGTTATGGTCTTGGATCTACCATGATCTCATGGTTCAGTAAGAAACAATCTAGTGTGGCCCTCAGTACTGCTGAAGCAGAATATATAGCTACCTGCTCTGCCAGCTGTGAAGCAGTATGGCTTCGGAAGCTATTATCTAGAGTGTTTGACTTAGAAATGGATCCCACTGTGACTATGTGTGACAATCAAAGCTGCATTAAGATGATAGAAAATCCGGTATTCCACGATAAGTCAAAACACATAGAGCTCCGATATTTTTATATACGAGATATGGTGCAGAGAGGAGCTATCAAGCTCAAGTATGTGAGCACTGAGGATCAAATTGCTGATATCTTGACCAAACCTCTGTCTCGAGTGAAATTTGAATACTTCCAAGACAAGCTTGGTGTAGTTCAAAAGGACCCTCCTCGAAAGGGGGAGTAGTATAGTCACTGATGATAAGTTTGTCTCATCGAACCGCAAAGTCGATGATGAGGTTACCTGTTCACTACACCTAGATACTTAAAAATATTTATATTTAGGACTCTTATACTTAGAATACTTAGTTTTACTTATACATGCTTTTGATGATAGATGTATTAGTGAGAATACATGCTTTTGATGATAGATGTATTGGTGAGAATACATGCTTTTGATGATAGATGTATTGGTGAGAATACATACTTTTGATGATACATGTATCGATTAATGTACTTGTATGGTTGAGGATACTTGTACTTGTATTGATGAGAATACATGTGAGGATTGCATCATCCTTGAACACACGTTCTAAAGTGAGCCGTAGACAGCTGTCTCCGAGAAAGAAGAGGGATTGTATCATCCTTGAACACTTGTTCTAAAGAGAGCCGTAGATGTATGTCTTCAAGAATGAAGTCCTTGGTGGACATGAGAGGATTGGATCATCCCTGGACTTTAGTCCTAAAGAGAACCATAGACATGATGTCTCCGATAATAAAGTCCCGAATGAACAGGTAGGGGATTGTATCTTCCCCGGACTTCGGTCCCGGAATTGAGCCATAGACATGATGTCTCCAATAATGAAGTCCTGAATGAACAGGTAGGGGATTGTATCTTCCCCGGACTTCGGTCCCAGAATTGAGCCGTAGACATGATGTCTCCGATAATGAAGTCCTGAATGAACAGGTAGGGGATTGTAACTTCCCCGGACTTCGGTCCCAGAATTGAGCCGTAGACTGGGTCTCCGATAATGAAGTCCTGAATGAACAGGTAGGGGATTGTATCTTTCCCGGACTTCGGTCCCAGAATTGAGCCGTAGACTAGGTATCCGATAATGAAATCCTGAATGAACAGGTAGGGGACTGTATCTTCCCCGTACTTTGGTCCCAGAATTGATCCGTAGACTGATGTCTCCGAGAATTGAAGATAGGATTGCATGTGAGGACTGCATCGTCCATGAATTGGGTTCAAAATGTACGTGATGGGATTACATCGTCCCTAGACATGAGACTTGTCTTAAAGTGATAAGGACTGATCATCCTGGAACTTGATCAAATTGTATCATCCATGGACCTATGTCCTAAAGAGAGTAGGATTGATCATCTTGTAATATGATTGTATGTATTGCAGAGTATGCTGATGATCGTATGATGACGATGATGATGATCGTGTGATGACGATGCTGATGATCGTGTGATGACGATGCTGATGATCGTATGATGACGATGCTGATGATCGTGTGATGATGATGTTGATGATCGTGCGATGACGATGTTGATGATCGTGTGATGACGATGTTGATGATCGTGTGATGACGATGCTGATGATCGTGTGATGACGATGTTGATGATAATATGATGACGATGTTGATGATCGTGCGATGACGATGTTGATGATCGTGTGATGATGATGCTAATGATCATGTGATGATGATGCTGATGATCGTGTGATGACGATACTGATGACGTTGATGTTCCAGTAACTGGTTGGGTTACTGATGATGATGAATTGAAGAAATCTTTCGATGATTTATAGATGTATCATGTATGATGTAGTTGACGACTCCTTTCTCCTGCAGATGTTGTTATAATATCCTTATCGTTAAGGGGGAGTGTTGAATATTGTAACTTCTAAGAATATTATATTTGTACATTATTATTCCGGAGATGTTCCATCCCTCTGAGGTGACTCTATTATGTATCCGGAGATGTTTATTCCTCCGAGGATGTGTGGTAACTAGGGTTATTAGACCCACCATGTGGGGTTCGGCCCTGATATTATATTTTAGGGGTTATTAGACTTCTCCAAGAGAGGTCATCCCCATTAGGGTTTTTAGTCAGTCGGGAACTAATATAAATAGAGGAGGAGAGCTCCTCATTTGATACACACTCACAACTCAGAAAAGTAGCGCACTTGTCTAAGAGGTCTGCTTAGGAGGTGGAGAAGGAGGTCTAGTCTTGGAGCACATCTTGTATTTTGGTTGATCATCTTATTGAGGAAAGATTTGCTGTTTTTTCTACCCCATGAGGGTTCCCAGGGTAAATTCTGTGTCTATCTTGTGATTATGTTTCTTTCAGTG
The DNA here is from genome assembly GCA_027924585.1 of Larix kaempferi. Classification (NCBI taxonomy): domain Eukaryota; kingdom Viridiplantae; phylum Streptophyta; class Pinopsida; order Pinales; family Pinaceae; genus Larix; species Larix kaempferi. The sequence continues at coordinate 3,953,691 of BSBM01000013.1, forward strand.
ATCTTGCTAGTCTATTTGGTTTAAACTTAACACAGCACTGCCTTCCCAATATGAATCAACGTAACCCTATAGGTTAAAATTTTGATTCATTTCATACTTGAGCCCATAATCCACTGTACCCTTCAGGTACCTCATAACATGCTTTACAGCAACCAAGTGAACACTCCTCGGATCTGTCAGGAACTGACTCAATGTGTTCACAGCAAAGCAAATATCTGGTCTCGTGTTCGTCAGGTACATCAAGGACCCAATCATCTGACGATACATAGAGACATCAACCATCTCAGATGAAGCATTACATAGAAGCTTCAGGTTCGATGCCATGGGTGTGGCCATGGCCTTGAAATCCATCATCCCGAATCTCTTCAGGATATCTACTGTGTACTTCCCTTGACCAAGAAAGATCCCACCTGCATTCTGCCACACCTCCATGCCTAGGAAATAATGCATCATTCCCAAATCTTTCATATCGAACTCAGCAGCAAGCTTCCTCTTAGTATCTGCGATTAATCTGTCATCTCCTGTTACAAATAATTCATCCACGTACAGAAGTAGAATCACAGGATTCCCTTCCTCAACCTTGTAGTAAAGGTTGGAATCCGCTTTACTTTTGGTAAAGCCCAAGCTAGATAGGAAATTTTCCATCCTACCATACCAAGTTCTGGGAGCTTGCTTCAAGCCATACAAGGCTTTCTTCAATCTGGACGCATATGACTCCCTATCATGTATTTCAAAACCGAGTGGCTGCTCCACATATACTTCATCTTCAACTACACCATTCAAGAAAGCAGTCTTGAAATCCATCCGGTGTATTTTCCATTTCATTGCTGCAGCCAGGGCATGTACTGTTCTAATGGAAGTATACCTAGCTACAGGTGCAAAAGTTTCTTCATAATCTACTCCCTCTTTCTGAGAGAAGCCACGAGCTATGAATCTTGCCTTGTATTTCTCTACACTGCCATCTGCAGCATGCTTGATTTTGTAGATCCATTTGGAAGTCACAACAGACTTTTCTTTAGGTCTTGGGACAACATCCCAAACATCATTCTTCATTATTGATTTGTATTCCTCAACCATGGCATCCTTCCATTCTTTCTTTTCCACTGCTTCTTCATAACTGGAAGGCTCTTTGTTCATAATGTCACAGAATAAAGCAACATAGCTGTTATGTGATCTGGTTCTTTTCTTTGCTCTATGTTCTTCTTCTGGAATGCCAAATATTTCTGCATCTTGAATGAGCTCTCTAGCCCATGCAGGTTTCCTCTTGTGAGATTTATCCTCACGGGGTGGATCTACAGGTTCTTGTGGATCTTCAAACCTACGGACAATTTCTGGAATTGCTTCAGACATGGTAGTGTCTTGAAATCTAGTTTCCTTAGGTTCTTCATAAACTTCGATAGGTGCCTTCCTTGATTTGATGAATGCTGAGTTTTCATCAAATGTTACATCCCTGCTGACATCAATATTCTTGAACCCTGGAAAGTATATTCGGTAAGCCTTCGAGCTTTAAATGTAACCCACAAAGATACCTTTCTTTCCTAAAGGATCTAGTTTAGTCCTCTTTTCCTTTGGGACATGAGTGTATACTAGACAACCAAATATTCTGAGATGGCTGACTTCAGGTTTCTTACCAGAAAAGACCTCTTATGGTGTCTTGTTGTCCAATATTTTGTGAGATGTTTTGTTCTGCACATATACAGCTGTTCTAGCTGCTTCTGCCCATAGATGAATAGGTAGATCCTGGTCATGCAGCATTGCCCTTGCTACTTCCATGATTGATCTTTTCTTCCTTTCTGCAACTCCATTCTGTTGAGGATTCTAAGGAGCAGTCAACTCCCTCTTAATCCCTGAATCACTGCAAAGCTTCTTGAAGTCACCTGAGGTGAATTCTCCACCATTGTCGGATCTGAATGTTTTGATCTTCTTGTCAGTTTGATTCTCCATCAAGGTTTTGAATTCCTTGAACTTATCAAACACCTCATCTTTGTTCTTCAAGAAGTATACCCAAGTCTTCCTGGAGAAGTCATCAATAAATAAGACATAGTAAACATACCCACTTAGAGAACTGGATGACATAGGACCACATACATCTGAGTGGATGATTTCCAGGATATCCTTTGCCTTGCTTTCACTGCTTGGGAAAGCCTTCTTAATGTTCTTACCTTTTGCACATCATTTGCAAACACCTTCATGTTTGGTCTTGATTTCAGGAAGACCCTCTACAGCCTTGCTTGCAATTGGAAGTGCCCTATAGAGCATATGAGCAAGTCTTCTATGCCAAAGTTCACTTGGCTCCATGGATTCATGCACCATGGCATGTTCAGGTTCAATTTATACAAACCTCCCTCTTGCTCTCCAATCACTAATGCATCATCTATGGTATTTCCCTTTGGCCACATTAGGACTTGGCCATCCACAAATGCAACCCTCATACCTTTTGCATCCAATGCAGAGATGGAGAGTAAGTTCTTCTTGAGCCCAGGTACATAAAGGACTTCTTTCATCTTCAAAGATTTTCCAGAATCTAGGTTGTAGGAGGCTTCACCACTTCCTTTGATTGGGTATTAATAATCATCCCCAAGTTTCACCTTATGGGGTGATTCATGTTCAGATAGATTCACAAAAGATTCCTTAAACCCAGTCATGTGCTTGGAAGCCCCACTGTCAATTAACCAATCATTACAACCATGGGAGATAGTCCCTGTGAGAACAAAGATTAGAACATATTCTTCTTCACTTGATGAGTCATCATCACTATCATCACTTTCTGCCCTAGCCTTCTTCTTGGGTGGTTCATCATCTTCAGCAGCATGAGCATGATATCTTCTTTTGTTATTATTCTTCTTCTTCTTGAAGTTGTTGTTGTTGTTGTCTTTCTTCTTCTTGGGACAATCTGAAGCAAAGTGTCCCTTCTCATTGCAATTGAAGCATCTGAGATCTTTCTTATCTTTATGATAATGGTGGTGTGAGAATTTCCTATTATGAGATGATTCCTTCTTGGACTTGCCTTTCCTAGCATGTGCTGTGAGAGCTTGATCTTCATTTCCCATCTTTTCTTCTCGGGCCACAAGCCTAGCTTCTTCTTGAGAGCATTCCTCCCACAGTCTACTGAAGGAGATCAATTTCTTTCTTGCACGGATTCCTAGAATAAATGAGTCCCATGACCTAGGTGGGCCATTCAGAGTGGTCATAACAATTTCACCATTGTCCACTACTTCATCCATAGCTTCAAGTTGTTCCTTGATCTGAGATACCTTGGTGAAGTAAGATTGAATGGTTTCTCCATTCAACATCTTGACCCCTTTCAATTGATTCCGTGCATCACAAAACCTTGCAAGAGCATCCTAGGCTATTACGAGCACACAGCTCTACCTATAGGATCTACCAGGAACATATTACATGTGGTCACCACAAAACCTCGCAAGAGCATCCCAGGACTTATTATGAGCACACAGCCCAACCTATCGGATCTCCCAGGGACATATTATATGCCATAGGACAAAACCTCGCAAGAGCATCCCAGGACTTATTACGGGCACACAGCCCAACCTATCGGATCTCCCAGGGCCATATTATATGTCCTCCCAAGCAAAACCTCGAAAGAGCATTTTCCAAATATCCCAGGGCCATATTATATGCCATAGGAAAAACCTCAAAAGAGTATCTGCAAAGCTCCCAGGGCCATATTATATGCTTATCTGCACAACCTGTCCACGGCCATAGATTATCAACCTGATACTCACCATACATCATCCTGATGTATATCATCACATGATCAACCTGATCATCATCATAGCATCATCCTGATGCATATCATCTGGAGCAACATCTTGAAGCTCGTCATCCATTATCATCCTGATCATACAATGCATCCACCTGATGCATATCTGATACATATCATCTGAAGCAACATCCTGAAGCTCATTAACCATGATCATCCTGATCATACAATGCATCCACCTAGTGCATACCTGATACATATCATCATCCATGGTCTACCTGATCATATAATGTATCCACCTGATACATATACAAATACATGATCCAACTGATCATCACAAGAATCCAACATGATGCATATACATATACATGATCCAACTGATCATAACAAGCATCCAACATGATGCATATACATATACATGATCCAACTGATCATAAAAACCATCCAACATGATGCATATACAGAGCAGTAACTAGAGCATTGTCCTGATGCTCATCATCCAGCGCTTACATCCACATCCATGGAAGGTTCATCCTCTCACCATGCTCGGAATGGCTCCTGCAAATGTGTCCATCACTTCTTCCTCGAAGTGTCATCGATCTGAAGAACACCAAGCCTCTCTCTGAAGTACTCGAACTTCACTCTGGCTAGTGGCTTCGTCAGCACATTTGCAACCTGCTCATTCGTCGCAACATACAGGAGCTTCACTGCTCCTCTCTGCACCATATCCCTGATATAGTGGTATTTGATCTCTATGTGCTTCGACCTATCCTGGAACATCGGGTTCTCAGACAGCTTCACACAACTCTGGTTGTCACAAAAGATACCAGTAGCATCCAATGGGATATCAAATAACTTAGACAGTAGCTTCCTCATCCATACTGCCTCACAACTAGCCGAACAAGCTACAACATACTCTGCCTCGGCTGTACTCAGTGCTACGCAGTACTGCTTCCTGCTAAACCAAGAGATCACACCTGATCCCATACTGAAGTAGCACCCTGAAGTGCTCTTCCTATCTGTAGCACTGCCTACACAGTTTGAATCAACATAACCCTGCAGGTTAAACTTTTGATTCGCATCATACTTGAGCCCATAGTCAATTGTACCCTTCAGGTACCTCAGAATATGCTTTACAGCAACCAGGTGAACACCTCTGGGATCCGTTAGGAACTGGCTCAATGTGTTCACTGCAAAGCAAATATCTAGTCTCGTGTTTGTCAGGTACATCAAGGACCCAATCATCTGACTATACATAGTGACATCAACCGGATCAAATGAAGCATCACACACAAGCTTCAGGTTCGATGCCATAGGTGTGGCCATGGCCTTGCAGTCCATCATCCTGAACCTCTTCAGGATCTCTACTACATACTTCCCTTGTCCAAGGAAGATTCCATCTACACTCTGCCACACCTCCATGCCTAGAAAACAGTGCATCATCCCCAAGTCCTTCATCTCGAACTCGATAGCAAGCTTCCTCTTTGTGTCGGCAATCAATCTATCCTCACCTGTTACAAACAGGTCATCCACATACAAGAGTAGTATCACAGGATTTCCTTCCTCAACCTTGTAGTAAAGGTTGGAATCCACTTTACTCTTAGTAAAGCCCAAACTGGATAGAAATCTGTCTATCCTACCATACCAAGTTCTAGGAGCTTGCTTCAAGCCATACAAGGCTTTCTTTAACCTGCACACATATGACTCTTTGTCATGTGTCTCAAAACCAAGTGGTTGTTCCACATACACTTCCTCCTCAACTACACCATTCAAGAAAGTTGTCTTGACATCCATTTGGTGTATCTTCCATTTCATCACTGCAGCCAGAGCAAGTACTGTTCTAATGGAAGTGTATCTGGCCATAGCAGCAAAAGTCTCTTCATAATCAATTCCTTCTTTCTAGGAGAAGCCACAAGCTACAAATCTCACTTTGTATTTCTCTATGTGCCATCTGCAGCATGCTTGATCTTGTAGATCCACTTGGAAGTCACCACAAACTTCCCGTAAGGTCTTGGGACTACATCCCAAACATCATTCTTCATGATCGACTAGTATTCCTCAACCATGGCATCCTTCCATTCTTTCTTTTCCACTGCTTCTTCATAGCTGGAAGGTTCTTTGTTCATAATGTCACAGAGTAAGGCAACATAGCTGGTATGAGATCTAGTTCTCTTCCTTGCTTTGTGTTCTTCTTCTGGAATGCCATATCTTTCTGCATCTTGAATGAGCTCTCTATCCCATGCAGGTTTCCTCTTGTGAGAGTTCTTCTCACGGGGTGGATCTACAGGTATTTGTGGATCTTCAACCTCACGATCCGCTTCTGGAATTGCTTCATTCATGGTGGTGTCTTGAAATCTAGTTTCCTTTGGTTCTTCATGATCTTCAACAGGTGCCTTCCTTGACTTGATGAAAGATGAGTCTTCATCAAATGTTACATCCCTGCTAACATCAATCTTCTTGAACCCTGGAAAGTATATTCTGTAAGCCTTCGAGCTTTCACTGTACCCCACAAAGATGCCCTTCTTTCATGAAGGATCTAGCTTTGTCTTCTTTTCCTTTGGAACATGAGTGTATACTAGGCAACCAAATATTCTGAGATGGCTAACTTTAGGTTTCTTACCAGAGAATACCTCTTCTGGTCTCTTGTTGTCCAATATCTTGTGAGGTGTTATGTTCTGCACATATACAACTGTCCTAGCTGCTTCTGCCCATAGATGCATAGGCAGATCCTGGTCATGCAACATTGCCCGTGCTGCTTCCATGATTGTTCTATTTTTCCTTCTGCAACTCCATTCTGTTGTGGATTGTAGGGAGCAGTCAACTCCCTCTTAATCCCTGAATCACTGCATAACTTCTTGAAATCACCTGAAGTGAATTCTCCGCCATTGTCGGATCTGAATATCTTGATCTTCTTATCAGTTTGATTTTCCATCAAGTCTTTGAATTCCTTGAACTTATCAAATACTTCATCTTTGTTCTTCAAGAAGTAAACCCAAGTCTTCCTAGAGAAATCATCAATGAAAGAGACATAGTATACATACCCACTCAGAGAACTGGATGACATCAGACCGCATACATCGAAGTGGATAGTTTCCAAGATTCCTTTAGCTTTGCTTTCACTGCTTGGAAATGCCTTCTTAATGTTCTTTCCTTTTGCACATCCTTTGCAAACACCTTCATGCTTTGTCTTGATTTCAGGAAGACTTTCTACAGCTTTACTTGCAATTGGTAGTGCTCTATAGTGCACATGTGCAAGCCTTTTGTGCGAAAGTTCACTTGGCTCCATGGATTCATGTACCATAGCATGTTCAGGTTGTCCCTTCAATTTGTACAATCCTCCCTCTTGCTCTCCAATCACTATTGCATCATCTATGGTCTTACCCTTTGGCCACATGAGTACTTGGCCATCTACAAATGCGCCCCTCATGCCTTTTGCATCCAATGTAGATATGGAGAGTAGATTCTTCTTGAGCCCAGGTACATATAGAACCTCTTTCATCTTCAAAGACTTTCCAAAGTCTAGGTTGTAAGAAGCTTCACCACTTCCTTTGATAGGATATTGGTAGTCATCCCCAAGTTTCACCTTATGGGGTGACTCATGTTCAGATAGGTTTACAAAAGATTCTTTGAACCAAATCATGTGTTTGGAAGCCCCACTGTCAATAAGCCAATCATTACAACCATGATAGATAGTACCTGTGAGAGCAGAGATTAGAACATATTCATCTTCGCTTGATGAGTCATCACTTTCTAATCTAGCCTTCTTCTTGGGAGGTTCATCATCCTCAGCAGCATGAGCATGATATCTTCTTTTGTTATTCTTCTTCTTCTTGTTGAAGTTGTTGTTGTTGTTGTCCCTTTTGTTCTTGGGACAATCTGCAGCAAAGTGTCCCTTCTCATTACATGTAAAGCATCTTAGATCCTTCTTATTCTTTTGATGGTTGTGAGAGGATCTCTTGTAATGAGAGTGCTCCTTCTTGGGCTTGCTTCTTTTGGTGTGAGCTACGAAAGCTTGATCTTCATTTCCCATCTTTTCTTCTTGGGCTACAAGCCTAGCCTCTTCTTGTGAAAATTCCTCCCACAGTCTACTAAAGGAGATCAACTTCCTTCTTGCACAAATTCCTTGAATAAAGGAATTCCATGACCTAAGTAGGCCATTCAGAGTGGTCATGACAATTTCACCATTCTCCACCACTTCATCCACAGCTTCAAGTTGTTCCTTGATCTAAGAGACCTTGGAGAAATAGGATTGAATGGTCTCTCCATTCTGAAGCTTTACCCCTTTCAATTGATTCCGCAGAGTCATCTTCCGATTTATGTTCTGCCCTTCAAATAGCTTGGTTAGGGAATCAAACATCTCCTTGGGTGTCTTTAGAGATGACACATGTGGTATGAGATGGTATTTGATAGAATCGGAAATGATCCTCTTTGCCTTGACGAAGATCTTCTTATGCAAGGCCTTAACCTCTTCTTCCTCTGGGATAGGGACCTCAGTACTTATGTAAGTATCCAATTCATTTTCTTCCAGGATTAACACAATCCTATACTTCCATGCTCGAAATTTATCATCCCTTTCAAGCTTATCCTCAAGCTTGGTGTGATGAGGTTCAAATGGAAATAGAAAAGATTTAGGTCTTACAACTTGATTTGAAAAAATATGGATCTGAAGTTGGATTAGGGTTTGTCAAAGAAACCCTAAAAATTCAAAATGTGAATTTCAACTTTCTGAAAGGATAGAAAGATGCACCTTGATGAGCTGATCAGCTTGGTATATTCAAAATTTGAAATCTGCAAAGTTTCATCCTTCAGAAATGCTTTTCAAACTCCCGGATTCACTAGGGAGGACCCTGAATTAGGGTTTGAGTTTCCCGGATCTTCACTCAACCAAAAATATCGATCCAAATCTCTAAGCTTCGATTTTCCAAGGCGCTTCCAGCTATGTCCTCAGATTTCAGAAATTCCTATTTTTGTGGAAACCCTAAATTTTAGGGCCAAAAATGAAAGTGCCCAGAATTGAATTCTGATTGGACAGAAAGATTGTCCTTGATGAGTAGAGTCAATCTACCTTGCTGCTTTTCCAAAATCTATGGAGAGAAACCCAATAAACAAGAAACCCTAGTTTCCACCACTGCACAATGTCTTCTTCTCAGGTTAGCTCTGATACCATGTTAATTTTTTAGTATTAATTCAACATACTCTAGGATCTTTACTGAGAGAATAACATGTACAGCATATCAAGTATAACAATGCATATCAATCACACCAAACAATCACATGAGACAATAGACACACAGAGTTTCACTGGGGAAAACCATGAAGGTGAAAAACCCCACAACTTCCTTAGAGATAGAAAGAGCAATGATACAACCAAAGTACATAGAGATAGTCCTCCTAGCAGCTGAACCTCCTCCTCCACTAGTGCCCCACTTTCCGAGTAGTGTAGAAGTGAATAATGAGATGAACAAATAGAGATCTCCCACTCTCTATTTATACTTGTTCCGACTTGCCTAATACACTAGCAGGGTCGACTTCTCTAGGAGAGTCTAATAACCCATGGTTACTTTAATCAGGGCCGACCCCACACTTGGTGGTCTAATAACCCATCACAGCAAGTTGCGACACTTTTCAATACAAATGATGACATTTCCGTATAGAGGAATAATAACATCTCTATAGGAGTACAATATACATAGGTGAAATACATTCCGAAGTTACATATACATCAACAGCAAGTAGAACCAAACAAGCATTTGTTAAATTTGTCTTCCTCGAGCGAGGGGAGTTTAGGAAGGCTAGAGGAAAGTGAGACATCCAGTAGGTATACAAAAGTTATATCAACTAGATGTCAAAAGATCAGAAGAAAATTCCATAAACGCATGGAATTTTTTCTCGCTAAAGGGGGGTCATGTTCCTATGATGATGAGATAATAGGCGACATCGAGGTTCCCTTGAGGTACAAACATCTAGTGAAATAATGGGTACCCAAGGATCTTCCTCAACTGAACATAGATTTTTGTGTGAATGAGAGGATATATCAAATTGCACCATCATCATTACATGGTTTGGGGTTGTTTTGCATGGATGGCATAAAGGTCGGTTACGGCAGATGTATAGAATTGATGGAGTATGTTGGACCCTGTTACAACTACAAATATTGGATGTGCTTGGTCCAATATACACGAAGTATGCATAGATATGGATTGTCAACAAATTATTTACAGTTGAAAGACAAATATCAAAATAAAGGAGCAACGTTGTACATTGACGGAAGGCCAAAAGCCATAGGGAATATTGTGTGGTTTATAAACAGTACACAAACAGGGTCTACAATTAAGCAACCCAACTGCGAATTTGAGGGGCGTGAAGGAAAGCATTTTTTTGTATGTGCCATTAAATCAATTAAGCTGTAGGGGAAGAGTTTCTTATTAATTACAATTTGAATCGAGTAGATACAAACACGGTTACTATGGGAGTGGTATATCTAACAATTTACCCAACCTTTTATTAATGAATTTAACATCTTAAGGATTTTTCGTTAGTTTATTGTTATAATTTCGTTTAAATTTTCTATATTTACTTCGCAGGGTAGTGATCGAGGCATCTCCCCAGCAGCAGGTAGTGATCGAGGCATCTCCCCAGCAGCTGGTCAGAGGAGTACAACTTCCTCGAGGCAGCAGGTATACATCTTTGTAATAGTAAAAATATAATATGAAAAAGAGTTTTTTTCATTAGTATATCCATTTGGTTTATATAATGTTATCTATATTTTATGCAAACTGTTGATCGGGGAAGCCACCCGGCTGTTGATCAAATGACGGCAGCCTCGGAGCAACAAGTAAACCTAATTCTAATTGTACAATTTAAATACGTCAAAATGTTTTGTTATTATATTGTTTCAATGAGTATTTTGGTTTTGTTTAGGTCATTTTTTCTATGTTTTTGATACAGGGTTCTGTAAGGGGCACCTCCCTAGCAGTAGATGATACCAGACCTTCCTCGAGGCAACAGGTATACATCGATGCCATTGTACAAATTTAATATGAACAAAAAAAAAAATTGTTGTGCTTTTTCATGAGTATATTTGTTTGGTTTATATAATATTATCATATTTGATGCAGAGTGTTGATCGAGGAATCCACCCGACTGTTGATCAGACGATGACAGCCTTGGGGAAACAAGTAAACCTGATTGTAATTGTACAATTTAAATACGTCAAAATGTTTTGTTATTATATTGTTTCAGTGAGTATTTTGGTTTCGTTTAGGTAATTTTTTCTATGTTTTTGATGCAGGTTTCTGTAAGGTGCACCTCACTAGCAGTAGATGATACCAGAACTGCCTTGAGGAAACAGGTATACATCAATGCCATTGTACAAATTTAATATGAACAAAACGTTATTTTGTTGTGTTTTTTCATGAGTATATTCATTTGGTTTATATAATGTTTTATCTATATTTAATGCAGACTGTTGATCGGGGAAGCCACCCGAATGTTGATCAGACGACGGCAACCTCGGGACAGCAGGTAAACCTGTTTGTAATTGTACAATTTAAATACGTCAAAATGTTTTGTTATTATATTGTTTCAGTGAGTATTTTGGTTTCGTTTAAATCATTTTTTCTATGTTTTTGATGCAGGGTTCTGTAAGGGGCACCTCCCTATTAGTATATCGGAGCAGGTCACCTATAACCATTGATACGATGAGTAGACGATCCTCAAGGAAGCAGGTATAATTCAATGGAATTGTACCAATATAATATGTAGCATAATTGTTTTTTTGTTATGTCTTTTTTGTGTGTATATTGGTTTCATTATGATAATGTTTTCTACTTCTTTTTTGCAGGGGGATGATCGAGGCAATTCCATAGCTGTGGATCAGACGACACCATCATCGAGGCATCAAGTAAACCTAGTTGTAATTTTAGGAATCTATCATGATAGATATGTTTTGTTAATATACTTTTTTCCTCAGTCTACTGCTTTCACGTCAATAATTTTTTATATATCTTTGTTGAAGACCAATGATTCAGCGTATGAAACGGCATCACAGCATCAATAGCTTTTGATGTGTATGAGTTGATGCACGATGCTGACATTGGTTCTTCTCTAGACCCGGTTAAGATGATAGAGAAGACCTTGAAAAAAATTAATGAGGATATCCTTTGTCTGCTATTCATTCACCCGCAGAGAAACGAGATTAAATCCAAGGTTGATGTTTTGGTAAAGAGATCACATGCCTTGCAAGTGAGTTGCGTAATCTTGAATCATAATATAAATTCATTTAGAACTTTATAATTTTTACTTTTATATGATAGTGAACTTATAAAATATTGTTTGTATTTACAGGATTTGCTGCGACCACATACTAGTGGTCAAGGTGGTGTTGGCCCCGGTGATGCTCGTGAAGATCAGTCGTCACATGAGCAAACGAATACACGTACATCGAATCATGAGCCATTGTTGTCGAATGAACAGTTGGAAACATGTTCCACGACACCCCCGAGACCAGCAGAGAGTGCACCCACTAGTGACCAACACACACCAGATTGTGCAAAAGAAGGGGTCGATGCACAACTTGCTAGTATCAATATTGTTGAAGCAATATTTCCTGGATATTCCAGTGTCACTAGCACAGGTACAATACAGACAACATTTTTGGTGGACAAAGATCTCGTTCCAATAAAGATAGAGAAGATCCCAGGTAATTATACATTGTTCAAGTTAGTGTTTATAATTTGATTGTAATATACCGATAAAACATTTTTTTCAACTAATGATGGCATGATCATTTTGCAGGAAATTATGTTTTTTATAAACATCTAAATGATTTTTCCTTGGAGATATTTGGGCCCACCATCCATACAAGGTGGGATACACAAACGAAAAATTTAAAAGATGAGCTCACTAATCGGTTGGTTGGCATGTTCGGTAATGAGACCTTCGATCGAACTGTGGTCCTAAAGAAGGCTGGACAACATATGAAGATTGTATGAGACCAATATAGGGTTCACCTAGAAAGGAACCATAGGTATGAGCACCCTCTAATGATTCCAGCAAGAGAGTGGAAATCCCTAGTGGAAGATGGAAAGGAGAGGGCTTTGAGAAAAGAAGGAAAGCTACCACCAGGCACAAGGAGGTGTGCAATACTTTCCACAATGTAATTATAAACCTTATTATTATTAATTTTTATATCAAATTTGGAACATATAACATATTTCAACACTTGCATAGGCTGTCAGATGCATCAAAGCCCACAAAGGTAAGACAAGAAAAAATTGGTCAGCACAAGCTTGGGCCTGGTGGTTATTCGAATTTGGCAGCACGAATTGTAAGTATCGAAAAACCAATAATGCATCCAAATAATAAATTGCAAATTATTTTCGTTTTATTGCACCGCAAAATGTAAATTAATGACATTATGCAAATATACAGGCCGACCGATTCAAAGAAGTGCCCACTGAGGAAGACTTGAAGTTTGGCTTGCAGCGTGGCTTTGGAGCTGTTGTTGAACACCGAAAAAGCTTGTCTGGGAAAACACAGTCTTCTGGTGATCCATCTGGTGCACAGGTATATAAAATCTATATAGTTTAATGAAGATTTATTACTGATACAATCTATTCATTATAAATAATTGCCATAAAATATTGACACTGTTTTGAGCAGGAAAGCAATAATCCCCTTAATGTCGAGGATGGACAACAACCAATCGAATATCATGCTTCGAATCTTGGTAATGAATTTATTCATATGCTGCAATTTTATATATAGCATTGCAGATGGTGAACATTAATTGTACTTCTCCATGTTTCAATTGCAGAGCATGTAGAGGGTCACACTATACAGGTTGAGCCTGGACAGGAATATGAAGAACATGATGTGGCCACAACAGGTAAAAAAACACATTTGTAATGTTTTCTTTAAATGAAATACTTGTCATTATAATAACAGAATATATCGATGTAACATTTTTACATTATTGTAGCAAATTCGTACCCCTTGCCGCAAAATCCATGTCGCGAGTACTCTACTAGCAAGACTTCATGGCAAGTTGATGAAGCACCAAGAACTGAACAACAAGTTCCAAAAGATGAGCTTCTTGTTGATTTTGTAAAGAGAAAAAAAATTAGAAAGAAGTGACTGAAGAAATATTGTGTAATTTTTTTTTATAATATAATGTCATGCATGATTTTTTGCCTACTGAATGAATGAATGGTTTAATGAATGTTATATTTTATTGAATGAATGTGTTGACTAAATGAATGCTAGCTTTTATTGAATGAATGGTAAATGTCTGTTTATGATGAAATCTACATATTTGCACGCAAATTTGTTTTTTCAAGTACATGCATTGGGTATGAGGAATTGAGAGTGATGTGAGGGGGGCAGGAGCCATAAGAGCTTCCACCTTCACGTGGTTGGCCCTGTTCAGTAGAGAATATTAAATTATTCTTGAAACAAAGAGGATCTCAATGAATGGCTACGGTGTTGCCTTTCTACAACCCACTCGCGTGTCATCTAAATTTTGACAATTTCTTGGGGATTGTTATGAAACTAAAGCATCTTATCATACTTTCCAAGCCTCTGACAATGTAAGGGAATTTTTTGTGCTAATGTGGCCAACTGTTTTATCTAAGTGGCACATAGACTTTAAATTTGAAAAGCTGGTCATTCAAGAATAATTGAGATATTTCTCAATCTATTAGGACCTATAAAGACATCAATTTCTAAGCCTTCGACCAAGTCAAATGGTTCTAAAAAGGATAATCTATAGGGTGCCACACAACTGGTAGACTCTATTGGAATCCCTAACAGAGAGAATTTGTCTCTATCTCAAGAGAAGATAATTTTCTATTAAGTGGGAATTTGGTTTCAGAATGGACTGTTCTTCCCTGCAATGGAACTCACTACCTCTCACGGAGTATACCACATGCTTCCCACAACCCATGAAGTTAGAAATTGCAGGTTAAATGGTGTTCAAGGCCTTTTATTTCAATTTAAAACTAAATTGAAGAAGAAGGGGATATTAAATGTCGCTCATGGAACTAAAATAGATAAATTGGTAGTTGATAGAGACGAGGGTTTCTCCCAACTATTATGCTCGCTTGATATTGTAGAAGATATTCATTGTGGTGTCATGAGTCATGAATTGATCATGAGAATCTTTTCTCCTGCTTAAGTACAGCCAAAATCTCCTCCCAAACAAAAGGAAGGAGGAAAATACCAGGATGTCTCTGTCTCTGCTTGCAGGTTCTGACTAAACTTCAGCGGATGCACATATAGAAGTGAGATAAGGTAGGGCCACTTGACATTATTATTTGGTAGGCTCATTTATGCTATATAAGAGACACATATTCTTTAAAAGGTTGAGATGACCTTTAATTTAAGTATCTAACATTACCCTTCAATTTCCTAACACAACTATTCAACTTCATACCTCATATTTCTACTTGTCAAGATACAAATAAATTACATCATTTTTGTATGATAAAGATTATCATACATTTGACCATTATATATTTGTTCCTAACAAATCCCCTTAATTGTCACCATGACTTGTATATGTTATCACCATCCTTGGTGAAAATTCTCAAATTTTGTTTCAGAGAAGAAGGGTCAAAGAACAATCACAACACTTGAACTTGCTACTAGCAAATCAAATGTATCTCCTACCAAAAAAACTATATATTTCTTGTACTCTCCAACAATGTATCTGGAACAAGAAATCGAGTAGTCATCACTTCCACAGATCCGCATGCTAAAAGCAGAATCCGCCTTAATAAAATGATTTTATCTTATCTTAGGACATTTTATATACTTTCTCTTAAACACTTAATGATGCAATCCATTCATATGTGACACACAATTGGTTCATCTCTTTTATTGTCATTAGATTAATTTTAAAAGCACACAATTGATCCCTCTTTCTCTTTTCCTCGTAGCAATTACAAACACACTTTAGGATATTTATTATCAATATCATTATCTCCAGGAACCCCCATAATAGTTTTTTCGACAAGTCCTTTCAGTTTTGTTCCTATTGCAAAGTATTATGATCCAGTTCCCAGTGTCATCTACAATCCCTTGAACATATGATTCTTGGTTCAAGATTCTGACAAATCACCTAGTGCCTTGCTTGTATTGACATATTCCCTTTTATTGGTCTAAGTCTATGTTGTTGAATGGGAGCAAAGCAAAAAGTGAAATTTTCAAAAGCTCCTATTTCAGGAGCATTTTTTATATATTATATATTTTGATATATTTTGATGGATTTATATCTAATAAACATGTAGGATGTTTAATTAGCTATAGAAAACATGGATTAAACCATATAACATCAATCATCTAGTAGTTATAACTTATAACATTGCCATCAAATGATCAACAGTAACAACTTTTATAGGAGCTTGGCAAAGAAGGGAGGTACCATAACATTGTCATTAAATGGTTAGCCTAGTATCGGAGCTTTTAGTATAGTAGAGCTAGGGAGCACCTCAGGAGTACACTCCCAAACCTGGGAGCGTTTTGGGAGCGAGCTTCTGAAGGAAGTGAGCTTCGGGAGCAGGGGTGCTTCTTTTAAAGTGTTTTTGGTTCTCCAAGGACTTGAATGGTTGGATGTCCATTAAACTACTTGATATTGTTGATCCAGAAAGAACTTGGCCATTATACTCTTTCCAAAAGCACTGCCCATGTCTACTACAATGCTCACACTGGGTTACATGCGTGTCCTCTTCTACTGGACTGTTCAATAGGGTGCTACTATCCTTTTGAACAAATACCTTTACTTGGCCTTAGAGTGGTCTTAGAAAATCAGCAGCAACTCAGAGTGGTGGCAATTGATAGAAGTCATTGCTTGTTACAACGCACATAAGTTCCTCACTCAATAATTCTTTACACACCAGGAAAGATGCATATCCATCAGACTACATGTAACTCAAATCCATTTGAAGCCACAAGTATCAGAACTCACAAAGCTCACAAAGTAAACATCATATAGATTATACTCTCAATGTCAATGGTTGATATTCTGATGGTCAATGAACAAGGGTGGCAATGTTCTAACAAACTACCTTTTTCAAATCCCAACGACTATTCTGGCATGGTTGTGATACAACTTGAAGAAATCAAAGAGTAGCATAAACATAAAGCATCCAAAAATTTGCACGTAGAGAGAAACTTATTCAAAATAGATACAATGTTTCATTGATGCAGAGGTGTTGATATACATGCACAGTCCATGTAATAGATTCCACTACATGAGTTTGCTTGTAATTTTTAGGACTTCACTATTATACACATGTGGCATTTTCATATGTGACACATACCTTTAATTCCCTTGTATTAAGGACACACACGCATGCACCTTAGGATATTTAACACCTCATACATATGTAACACTTTGTGAGTTGTGACATTTAAATGCACTTAACCGTGACCATATTAAAATGATCATTATCCCCAAGATTCACCTTATACGAAACAATTCAAAATGACAACTCCTCACTAATAATAGCATTAACATCTTCTTAATGAATAACAATTTTATCCTTTCTTGTTCTCTATCCCTCTCATTTAAACCTGTTGCACTAATTTTATGGTTCCAACCAACATGATCTATCATTTCACATTAATAACATACCCTTCTATGTTTGTACCAATCCATTTTTGACTTGTTAATTTGCTCTTATCCTTGTAAGTTGTAGGTTTGTAATTTATTTGAATGTAGTAGAAGGGAGAGACATAAGAGACAAAAGGAGTGCTTGTATGTTTGTAATTCTTGTTGATGTTGTAAAAGCAAAAGACTTATGTTGATGTAGAAGTTGCTACATCTGTGTTTTCTTTGTTGTAGGTCAATGTAGTTGTAGATTGTTATAAATATTTGTTTATAATAAATATGATTTAGATCTCTAGTATGCTTGGCTTTCTATGCCAATTTCTGGTGTAGTAAACCTTAGTGAGGGCTTATATATTGAATATATCTTGTTTATTAATTTGTGAAGTAGGTTTGATATGTAATTTTTATGACTTGGCATACACAACTCATTCTTTAAAAGTCCACTAATTAGTGTTCTGCTTATCTTTATATAGGCCTACAAAAGAGTTGGGGGCAGGATTCATAGTGCAGATATGGGTCGCGGAGTAATTGGGGTTATTGATGTGACTGGAATTATGGTAAGATATTAAATGCATGACTCAAGTTGTGCTATTTATTCATGAGTTCCTTTGGTTTCAGCTGAATATTTATTTAATAGTTAAAAGTTCAACTCTGAAAATAGTGTACACAATAATGCTTGGTTTTAATCTTGAGAGTATTAGATATTAGGCTCTGTAACTTCTGTTCTGAGACTATCTTAAAAGGGGATAATGTTGTTCCTTGAAATCTGTAACATACATTCGGGGAATGGATGTAGTATAAATGTTTATCACAATCTCTTTTTATGATGCAGAAAAATGGGGACAAGGGTCCTTTCATTCTTAATCACAAGGGTTTCGGGATTGGGAAGCTTATGCTAAATTAGAGCAGTGGTTAGGCAGCAAGGCTGATGAATATTGGGATGAAAATTTCCACACCCTTGAACTGGTAATTTTTTTATTACATTTAATTGACTAAAGAGTTTTGTTAATTGTTTTTGTTGTCTGTTTGTGATGCTTGGAAGTTATTTATCATTGCTTTCAAGTTGTGGGACAGCTATCCTGGGTTTGATGATTGTTCTGTTTGGTTAAACTTAATGAAGATCACATAAAATGGACTAAATTTTGCACAAAGTTAAAACATGAAATGAATGCAAAGTGTAAATGATCTTCGTGAAGAGATGCTCCTATTTTTGTGAAATTGTCAAATGACAGATTTCGAAGAAATCAGCATACAAATTACAAAAGTTTAATATATTTTGCAATAATTTTTGTGGGGAAAAATGTGCATGAATTCTTCCTATAGTGTTGACTGTATCTATCATAGGATCACACAGAAAAAGTGCCAGGTTTAATGCAGAAAGGTTCAGGATTTATCATACAAAATAATGCAAAACCATGTCTGGAGCCATTGTGACACATACAAAACCAGAAATTGTACCTTGTATGCTATTTGATTTTGTTCCTTTTAGGAAGATAACAAACCTATGAAAAGTGGTTGCAAATTTCTAGCATGTGTGGGCATTGTTCCCAAGGCAAAAAGGGTTCATTCGCTGCTGTAATTTTTCCTGACAGGCTATACACAAGCATGCATTCCAAGACAAATTTCTGGGTCTGATTATTGGCACGTGTGAGCAATTTGGGGAAAATTCTCCAATTGGCACAAGTTTTAAGAAAAACTACAGCAGAGTGGAAGAGAAAGATAAGTTTGTCTTTCTAATTTTTGAAGAAAGGAAATCTTTTGAGTTGTAAGTAATTTTCAGATTTTCCCTAATGAAATTTCTCTCTCAAGGGTTTTCCTAGTTTGGGTTTTTCCCTAGTCAAGGTTGACCTAAATCATTGTGTACATCATTAATGTTCATATTTTATGTGTTTGAAGATCTTGGCAAGAGTGTTTTAATTCTTTAAAAGTCTGCGAATAATTTTTAAGTTTCAAACCTATAGTTGCTAAGTGTTTGACAAAACACCACAGTGATTTTGTCATTTTGTCATTTTTCTTCACCTTTGTTAGGGAAAGTGTGTTCATGTTACCAAATTAGCCATGATGTTTGTTAGGGGAAGCTTGTGTATGTAATAAGTTCATCACCACACATTCATATGTATCCACGATCCTTCTTTGTTAGGGGAAGTGTGTTCATGTTAGCAAATTAGCCATGATGTTTGTTAGGGGAAGCTTGTGTATGTAAGAAGTTCATCACCACATTAATATGTATCCACGATCCTTCTTGTACTTTATGTTGGTCTCTTCCACCTTGTTGCCCATCAATTTTAGATTATTTTATGCCAAACACTTGAAGATCTACTCTTATAGTGGACTGATTCAATACTAGGTCTAGTTGGAGGCTTGACCGCTCACTATTTTGACATCTAAGGATATATAGTATTTCATCATCCAACGTTGAAAATATCAACACACAAATCATTATTCTTTGGACTTGTCATAACTCATTATTTAGGTCATTAAATAGTTATTGTTGAGTGTACACTATAAATGCGGCACATGAGGTGTAAGATATGGGTGATTTATGCAAGGTGTTAAAGGAATAAATACAAATGAGTTATGCACCAAAGTTATAGCAAACAAATTTATGTCATGAGTAGGAGCAGCATATGATTTTGAGTTATCATAAATGTATAAATGAGTAGGTTGAGATTGAAAGATTGAGAGTTTGTATTTGTAGACTGCATCAAGATATGATCTTTTTCTCCCCAGTCTCTGCCTTGATTATCTTTTCTATGATTGTTTGTTATGTTGATCAATTCCTCTTTCTCACATAATGATCTTGGGATATTTGTTTGTAATTGTGCATACACCCATTTAATCCAACTTTCAAGTGCATACACCCCAAAATATTGCATCTTCCTTTCCATTTTATTGATTTTATGGGTTATTTTAGGGTGTTCCATTCCTATGTTGCAAGTTGCTACTTTATCCTAGTTGCATTTGTGTCTTGATTTCATTTGCTTGTGAGAATTTCGTTTATTTTTTATCTTTATATTATGAAACCCTAGTTAGGGTAACATAAAAGCCATTTTTCTTATTTTAGCACCAAGTTTACACCCATTATATATTTTGTGCCATTATGAGGGTTGTATAGCATGATGGTGGAAAGATATCAAAACCTTAGGCAGTTCCACATTCACTTAGACTTCACATTCATAATCATAGGGAAGTTCCAACTGTTAGCTAAAATAAGAGTCAATTTCAACAAATGGAGGAAATGGAGTCCACCATTATATTTAAATTCAAAATATAGTTATTAGTATGTATTTCTTCTTTTGTTGGTTTCGACTAGTACTACATGTGAAACTTATTTTGTCTAAGCATGTGTCACTCACCACATAGAAATGTATCTCCTATCTTGTGTGAGTTTGTAGCTATCACTTTGTTTTGTTCTTGGTTTGTCATAATGGGCTTGTAACTCCTAACTCCTAGATTTAGTAATTGTCAAGGAGAATTGTAACACCCTATAGGAATGTGAATAGTGTCCCAAGGTGTTATGTAAGGTGTCCACTGTCAATAAGGGATGTATGTCCCTGCTCTATAAAGACCTATCCAGTCCGCTTGTGTTTTCAACTTTCAAGTCTCGAGTAATTTCATATTGCATTCTTATTTCGGTCTCAAGGGAGCAAGTTATTATATTATGTTATTCTACAGTGTGTTCGCCTATGAGATTTTATGTGTAACTTGTTCCTTCTAGTATCTAGTATGCAGAATCCACCTCTACATCAATCAATTTCCAAACCCAACA
Source organism: Larix kaempferi (assembly GCA_027924585.1). Classification (NCBI taxonomy): domain Eukaryota; kingdom Viridiplantae; phylum Streptophyta; class Pinopsida; order Pinales; family Pinaceae; genus Larix; species Larix kaempferi. Next base: position 3,974,793 of record BSBM01000013.1, read on the forward strand.
TTCCATAATTGAGATGCCCATTCCAACCATTATATATCATTTTATTTATTCAGCAAACTAATTAATGTAAATGTGCCAGATTCCAAACATTAAATTTCAATGGGTTGTTCGGTCCATGGTGTCGCATGCATTAGGTGCCACAATGTGTTCTTTACATCATGTCTTTCTACAAATCAAAATAGGAATTCCAGTATCAATATTTTCTTAGAATGTTTCATTACTAGAAACATGGGCAATAAAGACAACATTTATGGCATGTGTGGGAAATAAAGACAACATTACAAGACATCTGACTGGCTAGGAAGACAACGAACCTATGAAAAGTGGTTGCAAACTCTTTCTCAAGAAAAAAACGCATTGAGCGTAAATATTCTATATGTTGACATGATTGGACCTTCCCGTCATAAAATTTAATACATATGTCAAAGACAACCGATATTGAGTGAGCCTTAGGTGCTCAATAGACTTTATTCTCATCCTAGAGGAAAAGTCTAGATGGAAAAGTCTATAATGCTCGGGATGATCATACTAGGGAAAATTCTATTACATCATTGAATGAGGAAATCCAATGATGCAATAGCCCATGGTGTGTTGAACCCAATAGCTACGTGATGATGGAAAATCTTAACCACTCAAAAAAACTTTGTACTCATCCCAATACAAAGTCTATTGCGTTGTTGGATGATCATCTCAAGGTAAATCCTATTTCCTCTTTGGATGGAAGCCATCCAATGAGGAAATATAATTTTCCTTAGGATGATCATCCAATGATGCAATATACTTGGCCTTGGGATGAGTGCAAAGTCTGTCAATAAATTACGGTTTTCCATCATTGTGTAGGTATAGGCCTCATTCCATGAGGAAATATGATTTTCTCTGAGATGATCCGTCCAGCAACAAAACATACTTTGCTTCAAGATGAGCATAACAAACTTTGCTTCAAGATGAGCACATAGTTTGTTTAGTGCTTAAGGTTTACCATCATCTCATGGTTACATGCCTTAACACACTCTGATTTATCACATGCCTTGATGGTCCTTTGCATGTCCATGGATGTGTCATTTAATAGATGCATGGTTTAGAGAACCTTAAGTTTTATACAATGTACAAGAGGTTCCTTAGAGACCATTTTTTGAAGATTTTGAATGGAGAATTATTGTACATCCAAATCTTAATCACCTTTACCTTTAGTGAAAACGCACGACAAAGGTGAACTTATACTTTAGAAGAAAAAAATTTAAAAGACTTAAAAAATGTTTCCCAATCCTCAACCTTGACAATATAGTGTATAAACTTCATAAAATTGTTAAACATACCTAAGTCTTATTATGTTCCATAAAATTTCCATTAAGGAGTGTCTACATAGATTAATAGAAATTTAAGGAGTTTCTACATAGGTTGAGATGGATGAAGGGAATCGAATATCTCTGTATTTTTTTTTTTAAATCCCCAAAATCGTCGGATATCCAACTTTACCTTCCAAAGAATCCGACGAACTTGTCATACCACCGACGACAAGAGGCATCGGATATCAAACTTCTTATAATGTAATTTCGGTCGGATATCTGACGCCCCCTTCAAAATAATCCGACGAGCTCACCAAACCACTGACGCCAAACATTGTCGGTATTTCTAGGTATCTATGTCGTATATCCTACAATATTTGATGTAATGCGTGTCGGATATCCAACCACCCTTAAAGTAATCGGTGTCAGATATCCGACCCCCTATAAAGTAATGGGTGTCAGATATCCAACCCTCTATAAAGTAATGGGTGTCGGATATTCGACGGGTATATTAAAATATTTTTGGTCGAATATCCGACAGGACTGTGTCAAATAACCGACGCAGCCATTTTGCTGTCGGATATCCGTCGAAGTGCAATCGATGTTTAAAAAAGGAGAATCTTATCTAATGGTCGACAGCGTGATGTCAAAAATTGGACATATATGCCGTCGGATTTTGGGTTCAAAAATGTTAGTGACACTTGTACCTTTTCTTAACCAACTCCTTGGCTTCTTGTGCACATGTAAGTTTGTCCAACCAATTCTTTGACTACTTCCTTGAGAGAGTATGACTTGGTGGAATTGATATATGCGTTGGTACCACATGTAGTATGATACATTGCTTATGTGCTTCTTTGAACTAGATCTGCATGATGTACCCTTAGACACACATCTTCATACTGGATGCAACTTCTAGATATACTTCTTCATGCTGGCATCCATGTCCTTCACCATCTTGCACATATACTTCTTCAGAGTGACATCCATATACTTCTTCAAGCTGCCATAGGAATGATGTATCCACATTGACATCAGTTGACATCAATGACTCAAACTGAATCACTTGACATCATCTTTGACATTAGTTGACATCAATGACAACCAAAGTTCAACAATATCCCCCTTTGGCATTGATGTCAACACCTTATGAAGCCGTGTATGATATTCTATGTTCTTCTTTGAGTTGTATGCTTCATCTATACTTGTCGCAATGATCCCCCTGTGTATTTGCTCCCCCTGAGTTCTTTGGGATTTTGACTTTTGTGCTTTCTGCTATCAGCACTTCTTCTGCTTTCTGTTATTCTGCGTAGACCATGTGTGCAGTCATATTCATGCCATTTCTCCAAGTGATATACTTCACACTCTTTCATGTATGTTGCATATTTATGTTGTTTCTTCAATAGTCTTCTTACTTCTCTTCATGTTGGTTCTTCTCTGCTACATAAAATTTGTGTACAACCAGCTTCCTGCATTTTTCCCAATTGTTTTGTCAGCTTCATGCATTTCTCCCCTTTTGACATCAATGGCAAAGAGGTTCCATTACTTGTGTGATGTAGGTTCTCCTTTTGCTTTATTTTTTGCATCGGCCTCTACCTCAACTTTTTTCAGGGCTGACTCCCCCTGTCTTCATGCTTCATTTCTTTGCTGAGATCTCCTTCCTATGTTCCTGTAGGAACAATAGATTTAATATTCTGCATATTTGTTTTTATAGCTGCAACTTCTTCTCTTAGTTCTTCTTCTTTTCCCATAATAGTTATTTCCACTTTTTCATTAGGAACTGATTTCATAGTTTCTAAGCAATCATTAATTTCTTCTTTAAATTCATTTTGCAGCAGGGGACAAGATTCTGTAATACTAAAATCTTATTCTTGTGAAGATTCAATCCTTTCAATAACCTTTCATTTTTCTTCGCGTATCTTGTTTACTTCTTGTTGTTGCTTCTTATAGTCTCCCATTTTGCTTGTAATCTCAATTGTTGAAAGACTGGTCATACTGTTACGGATCTTTTGTTCTAAGTCTTATGCAGTATGAAGCCTCTTATTTACTTCTTTCATCTGCTCATCCTCGACCAGGTTTGTCCATAATTGAACAATTTCTTCATGCAGTTCTGCACATCTTAATTACAGAGTTTTAATGTCTTCAATTGCAGTATTTATCTTTTCATGTTCAGTCTCAACTTCTGGAGTAGTTTTTGGTGCTTTTATTCCAATTTTGGTATGTAGTTTCTGAATGACTTCCCATATTATCGTCATCTTTCCTTCTGAGGAGATATCTTCATTCTTGTGATATTCTAGAAGTGTGTTGTATACTTCCTCTACTGCTTTTTGCAGACTGTAGGCATCTTGTTGTGATTTCTCTAGTCCGCATTTTAATGAGCTTCCTTTTGTAATTGCTTCCTTTTCTAACTGTACTATTTTCTGTGCAGTTAACCCATTTTCAGTCTTTAGCTGTGAACATTCTTCTCGTAGGGAATTCTTCTCCTTTTGTATTATATCCAACTTAATCGTGAGTGCTTCATGTCTTCTTCTGATTTCTTGTGCAGCAGATGTGTGTAATGCATATAACTCATATGATGTTAAATGTTATAAATTTAATTCCACATAACTTACCTCATTCTACATCTCTTAAGTAGGAAATGTCATAGTCGAAGATGAGATCTTCAATTTTTTATGTAGCTCTATCTCCTTCATCTGCTCGGTGGGATGAGATGGACAAATTGTTTTGATTTGCCTCAATAATATTCTGCTCCCCCTAGTTTTTCTTCATCAGCCAATTTAATACTCCAGATTGATCATTGATTTTCATCAAGATTTCCCTTTGTTGTAAAGAAATATTTTCAATCTCGCCTTTAGTAATTATGTTCTTTATTACCTCTTCAATAGCATTCCTGGATTTTGTACCTATTTTCTCAAGGTCACATATTGTTAGTGGTTGATTTGAGCTAGTTTCATATGCCTTTACTTTCTTCTTTGAAGAGCCCCCACCTTGCGTCATTTATTTTCTCTTCTTGGCTTGCACGAACTGATGCATGGGCTTGGGTGGCGTTTATGTGTTGTTAATATCTTTTGTTGCTGGGGTTGATTGTTTATGCTGCTCTACTTCTTTTTCTTTAGTCTATGGAATCCTCCATTCTGCACCCCAATCTTGAATCATTTTTGCATTGTCTTCTTCAAAGAAAACAAACCTAGTAGGCAACCATTGTTTGCTCGGGTACCTTTTTTCCTGTATGTAGGTGTGATGCATTCCAATCTTAAAGTGAATGATTCCCTTGTATGTTTCAATGACATGAGGATATGTGTGTGGAGAATGTTTCAAAATAAATCTGATTTCATCATGGTATAAGAAGAAAATGATATTGTTCTCCACATCATCTGTCAGTAATGTCAAAGACCCACATATTCGCGTATCTTATAGCTTGAAAGGGTCTTCTATTTATGTCAAAGAATTGACTTCCCTTGGGCTCCTTCCAACCAGTGAGTGTTAGAAAAATTAATAGCCAAGTATAATGAAAGGGATTACCTTTTTCTTATGCTTCCAGACAATCTTCAAGAAACTCATTCAGTAGGAACTCTGACCAGTTCATCTGGATTCCCTTAACACATTTTTATGTTGATGTAATGATGGATGCTGAGACCTGATCCTAGAAGCTCTTTCAAAATAACTTGCATGCTAGTAATTGGGAGGTGAATCTTACTGCATCATCCTTTATTTTTGTGACTGAGAATCCTCTACTTTCTCGTTGGGTTCCATATTTTTCATCAATCTTCCTTCCCAGATCCTTTTCTTGAATTCTTCTCATCATAGGACTTATATCATACCCACCTGAGGGTATCCCAGTGATCTCTTCTATAATCTTGGCATTAATAGGAATAGGTTTTTTCAGCCACATATATCCATCATGTACTCGTGATAGTAGTATTTTTGCACACATCTTTACATGTGGTGATCTTCCAAAATGAGGTATTTCCAATATATTTAGTATCCTTGTTTTTTACAGTTCATATGCCCATTATTTGAGTACCATAACAGTTGGTATCCTGGGGTCTGAGCTTTCCTTCTTGTCCATATACTTATCCACAACTAACCCAGGAAAAGTTTCCTCATCGATAACACCATGATCTGCAAATGTGAACTTATGTAGTAGGCCATGTAGCTTTCCTTCAACAAAAACCCCTTCAGAGCTCTTTCGATCATGTAACTATGTGTCTTCTACTTCTAGTAGAGTCAAATGCAGAGTATCAGGTTTCCGAGCTAGAATGTAATCACGTTCAAGCTTTTCAATCTTCACAGAGTCTTCATGTTTCTTCACAAATGGGTTCTTAAATCTACATTGTTTTATGGGTGCCATGATCTTCAAATGTTACTTCTTCAAACACAGTTTACTCAACAGCTCTTGTTCTCAATAGGTGTAATAGTTCGGACTGAGCATTCTCTTGATTTATAGAGGCCCTCATTAACAATTTCCACCTTTTGTGGATTTGTTAGGATTTGGTCCATTTTGGAAATCCGAAAGTTCCAATTTGATTTGATCCTTGTCCAAATTCACTTAACCACTTCCCATCATTAATGCTATTGTCATTTGAGCATTTATTATCATTCGTGTCACTACTCCACTAAATCATTAGTGCTCACTCGTTGTCACAGTTTATGTTGTTGCACAAGTACTTCACTGCAACGGATTTGACTGTTAGTGAGTCAGTTTTGTATTGGGATGGAAAAGGATTGGTCTTTCAAGTCCTTCAACTTTTCATTCAGAGATCTAATTGTTGCAGGATTACTGTTCACATTTTTATTCCTCTAGACCATCTTGTAAGGATCCTTTCCTTGATTTTCAAAGATAATGCCACGGTTAACAAATTGGAAATCCTTACTAGCTTTCTTGATCCAGTGCTTTACAATCTTTCATGACTTTTCATAGTCCTGAGCCTTGTGACTGATTGTGTTACACTTGAAACAAATAACATTGTTGTAGTATTTTCCAATATGTCGGATCATTGTGCATTTCCAACATTGAACTTGTTTGCACAATTTTGTCTTCTTTATTTGCACAAACTCCTCTATAGAATTTTTGTAGTCATCCTTAAAACCTATACCATTTTTATCATAAGGAGATATTTGCTTGTTGAGAATCTCATTTAGTACCTCTCTGCTTTTAGAAAAAAAAATTGTTACCATAACTTGATCTTGAATTCTTTTCATTTCTTCTTCCTTTTCCTATAATTTGATTCTTTGCTCTTCAAGCATTTTTTCATACTCTGAATTACTTTCTTTGAGAGAGATCACCTCTAGTTGTCTTTCTTGAAGATAAAATTGACTATCACATTGTTTTTGTAGACGTTGATTCTTTAATGACTTCCTTGGTCTTTCCTTCCTTCTCTTCTGTGACATTTCCCAACTTCTCCTTTAGAAGAGTAATCTCATTTTCAAGTCTCTGATTATCTGCAATCGACTTCTTCAATTTAGTCTCCAAGGAACTATTCCTCAATATTTCATTTTGACAGGTCTCGTTCACTTCTTATAACTGACTGGTGAGCATTGTTTCCAAATCCTTACATGCTACTTCTTTATTCTTCAGGATGTTTAGAGTCTTGGTTTCTATCCTTTTAACTTATTCTATCGTATTTCTCTGTGTGTGAATGTTGTTCTATGCTTCTGCGACCAAGAGATTGTCTAAACAAACATCTTCATGTAACCATGGTGCTTTGCTTAAAGAACATTCATTTCCCATAACTACGCATGGATCTATCTTCCATATGCTAATCTGTTACTAAAGACACCCACTCTAATACCAATTTTTGGAATAGATTTAATACTGAGAGGGGGCTGAATCAGTATTAGCCCAGTTGTCAACATTTTTTACATTCTTTAACAGATTAGTCTCAACTTAATCTTGATGTTTAGTTATGCATCCAATATAAACAAAATGATTCATCCATATATGCACCAAGACAAAGAACGCAGAACATAGGAATTTGACGTGGAAAGCCAATTGGGAGAAAACCATGGAATTCTCTTTCGTAATGAAAAGAATACATTCAAGGAAGCACCAACTTCCTATGTTTACCAACACCAACTAGAAGGAGGCACCAATCCCCTGATTTTACAGGCACCGACTTGAAGGAATCTCCAACTCCCTATGTTCTCCAGCACCAACTGGAAGGAGGATACAACCACCTACTCCTTGTGTTAGGATATTTCGATACTCCATCCTTGTCCTACCTAGTATTATTTATTTTTCCTAGTTGTTGATGATTTCATTTACCCCCTAGTGGTGTACAAATGTCATCCAGGATCCATATACCACCTTTTGAGCCCTACATGTATCATTTTAGGACCACTTTAGTCAGTTCCCTATTTTATAGGAACCTACTTAGTGTTTCGGTGCAGTCCACCTGAGTTATATAACTCTTGTGGGGGGTTAGAGCTCTGGATGCCATTGATTGTGGACTCATGCACCCTTTTCTTACTAGCATGCATGACAGACTCACTATTGCACCCTCCTTAGTCAGTTAAATGATTGTGACTTCAGTTAGCTGAGTTTAGGTTCAGTTCAGTTGACTTTGAGTCTTACAAAGCACTCCAGTGGTGATAATCCCTATGCTAGACCAACCAAGGTTCGAATTCTCCTGCATGATTCGAAATCTCTCCATTGTAACATCATTGTTTATTATACTAATTATTGGAACATGTGACATTATTCTGCTCATATCTGAGTTCTGTTGCATTATTATTCTTCTGCTCTTTTTTACTACAATTTTCACTCTTATTCTAATTTTTTGCTCATTCTTTCTTTATGAGGTATCCATCAGCTCTTAGATATGATGTGACATAGAATTTCACATGGTATCAAATCCATTAGATCAAATAGGTTGAGCAGCTACTTTCAGTAGTGCACCAGAAGCCTCTGGATTTCCACAGCAAATCATGGTGCTATTGCATTGAATTCATTGGAGAAATCCAATGAGGTCTAGTCAGGTGTGAAGGATCTGGATAAAAGTGCCTACTATACTAAAGTAGTGATCAGTAGTATTCTACCTCCTTATTGAGATTTTTTTGTAGGTTATTCAATTTTTTGAGTGCAATAGCAGTTACAACAGTTTTCTGCAGTTGCAGCATTTTTTTCTGCAGTAGTAGTAGTTTCACCTTGTATTCACTCCAGCAGTTGTAATGGACAATTTGAACTCTCCCCTCTCTCCCAAAATCCTGACACCCTTCAATTATCTTGATTGGAGGGATGATATGCAGATGGTATTGCAAAACAAATCACGTACAGGGTGACAATGGGGAAGGATCCCGAACCAACATCAGTTGTGGAGAAAACCAAGTGTCTAAATAGATTGGATGAAGCATTTGGTTTCCTATGTATTCATATTTCCAGAGATCTACTCTTCCACATTGAAGGATTTAAGACTCCAAGAGAGTTATGGTTGAAGTTAGAGACCCTCTTCGGCAAACAAGATGAGCTGAGAGGCCATATTCTGGCAAATGAGTTGATTTCTCTACAAACGAGCAGTTTTGAGACCATTCAACAGTTCTTTTCAAAATTTAAATATATGGTTATGCAATGCAAGCAGTGTGGCATTGAGAAGAAGGATGAGCAGATTGTGCTATCCATTCTGAGCAAGCTAGGTCCTGAGTTCTCTATCTTTGTATCTACCTTCCATTCTGGGTGAATGTCAATCCCTGGTTGGAAGATTCCCTCCTTAGATATTTTCACTAAATCTCTCATCTAAGAACAAGATAAGTTGATCCGGATGGGTGCCTTGAAGGCCTCCAAATATCAAGCTCTTATGGTTGGAGAAGCAAAAACTGCAAATGGGAAGGGGAAGCACAAAGGCAGGGATAAGAGGCAATCTGAACCCAAGCAGAATGCCAAGTCAAGTCCATCTGAAGGATCCTCCATCTCTAACAAGGACAAACATAATGGATTTGAGAAATCCAAGTGTTCCTATTGCAAGAAAGGAAACCACTCAGAGAGATCTTGCATGTTGAAGAAGATAGATCAGTTGACCAAGCTTCTTGAACAACACAAGATTTCCCTCCCAAAAGGTGCAAGAGAGACTGATTCTGGAAGTGATTCTGATGGTGATGAGAGATGCCATGCACTGAAGGCTGGATTTTCAAAATCACAAGCCCTCCTCATAGATTGAGGAGCCTCCAAACACATGGTTTCCCCTAGAGAATCATTTTCTTCTCTAGATCTCAAAGATGGTCTGATTATTCACATGGGAGACAACTCTCAGATCTCTGCTGAAGGGAAGGGCACAGTACATATGGAGCATGGCAAGTTCAAGAATGTTATATTTGTTCCTTCTTTGTTTGCAAATTTTTTGTATGTATATCAGATGACTCACATAGGTTCACCGAAGAAAGTGGTCTTTGGTCCTAAAACGGTTGAGATTGCAGAGATTTCCACTAGGAATTTTATAGCGAAAGGGTTTGCAAACCATGCCTCCAAGGCATATGAATTCTCACATTTTTTCCATAATCTCTACCTACCCCATCAGAATCTGATGAAGATCAAAGTGATACCTCTTCTCATGAAGATGAGGATTAAGATCTTGATGTTGAGAATAAAGTTCAAGGAGTTTCAGATTCAGATCCAGATCCAATACATGCTCCCAATCCATGTCCAAGTCCAATATGGACTCACAAAGTCCTTGTAGCTGCTGGGAACATAGTTGGGGATCCATCTAACCATAGAACCACCAGATCTAAGTATCATGAAAAAATTGCACTATGTCATGCAGGTCCACTTCTCTCAAAGAGGTGTTGCATGATGGTGGGGTTTGATCCACAATCTCTTGGAGAGGCTTTCCATGAGGGATCTACAACCAGGAAACAATCTTGATTTTCTAACAAAAGGTACTCAAAGGTTCATGATTTGGACCACAATGAGCCATTCGCTCTAGTAGCAAGAAGGGTTCCTGAACGACTTTTTTTTGAAAATACAACTTCTACATAGTGGGAGGCACGTCAGAGTAGCAGATCCAGATCTAACACCTGCATTGCTATCCTACAGAGGAGTAGCTTGCCAATATTTTTGCAAAGGATTTCACTAAGGAAATTGTTTTCCTTCTCTGCTTAGTATGAAGGTTCTTTGAGTTCCCTACTGTTGCTCTTTTTGAGGGGGGGTATTTTTCCCATGAGGTTTTTCCCCATTTCCTTGGTTCATGGACAGTTCCTTTTATCATTTATTTGATTGTATGGGTTACCTTTGATCTTAGTAACTAGGGCCCAGCATGAAAAAGTATGGATTAAGGGAGGGTGTTAGGATATTTCAATACTCCATCCTTGTCCTACCTAGCATTATTTATTTTTCCTAGTTGTTGATGTCATTTTCCCCCTAGTGGTGTGTAGATGTCATCCAGGATCCATCTACCACCTTCTGAGCCCTGCATGCATCATTTTAGGACCACTTCAGTCAGTTCCCTATTTTATAGGAACCTACTGAGTGTTTTGGTACAGACCACCTGAGTTATCTAATTCTTGTGGGGGGTTAGAGCTATGAATGCCACTGATTGTGGCCTCATGCATCATTTTCTGACTATCATGCATGACAGACTCACTATTGTGCCCTCCTTAGTCAGTTAATTGATTGTGGCTTCAGTTAGTTGATTTTAGGTTCAGTTCATTTGACTTTGAGTCTTCTGGAGCACTCCAATGGTGATCATCCCTATTCTAGACTAACTGAGGTTTGAGTTCTCCTGCATGATTCGAATTCTCTCCATTGTAACATCATTGTTTATTATACTGATTATTGGAACATGCGACATTATTTTGCTCCTATCTGAGTTATGTTGCATTATTATTCTTCTGCTCTTTTTTACTGCAGTTTTCACTCTTATTCTAATATTCTGCTCATTCTTTATTTGTGAAGTATCCATCAGCTCTTAGATCTGTTGTGACATAGAATTTCACACCTTGTCCCATCTTGCCACTCGGATATCCAGTATACGATTCTGACTTACTGAACTTCTAACTCATGCACACTTCTGATCTTCTAGCATTAGTTCTGTTGTGCGCTATCTTCGTATGCAGACGATTCACTGTCACTGTGATGCATACATTACTTGACTTCTCATTCCTCTCAATTCTACACTTTTGTTGATGTCTTACTTAATGTATTATGTGCATGTTGAATCTGCAGTATGTGTTAAGGTATGATTTTTCAGTTTGTTACTGCGCAACTGTACTCACCAACTGATATTGTGCTTTCAATTGATAGTTTGTTGCTCTGAGATCATGCATCAGTAACAAATGGAACTGTGCACTTATTGATGTGTATGTTCCATTTAAGTGCCACAGTCTTTTAGACAACCTGCAACATGCCATGCATCAATTGATTCATCTTTTCATTTTAACGCACAACATGTCTCAAATCATCCTCATCATGATTTGCTTACTTGATTTTGTTGTTTCTATGTCGTGGCGCATCATTCATATGGACTACTCAACTTCACACACTTCACTTTACTCTCCGTGCATCATCCAAACATTTGCGCATCACCTGATATACTTCGGTTTTGTCTATGCGCTACTTCCTTGCTTACAACATCTATGATCGTCTACATGTTGTCAGCAATTCTGTCATTCAATCTTCATGCAGTTGAGCATGATTTTGTGTTTCTGCCTTTCAATATTTGCGCATTTGTCACAAATCTACAGCATCATTCTCCACACCATCAGTTGTATCATTCCTTTGTATGTGCGCAGTTAGCTCCACGCTAGATAATGTTGTTTTTTCCTCGAGCCCTTGATGCCCGAATATAAATATGTATTTTCCACTTGAATCTCTACAATCTCACCATCAAGCTTACTTAAATCTCCAACTTACATCTATATGTATACATGTCCTTCACGGATTGTATGTACACAAGTTGGGTGTGGCATCCCTCTTCCATACTTCATGGATTTTTCTTTTGCCACATGTCATCTTTTGCGTTGTTGATGTGTCATCCTTTGTGGGTCTTTCACATCCTTGGTCCATGACTTAGTGGGACTTACACCTTAGTGGTGTACTCTTGCGCTCTTGATGTACCATTGCTTTAAGGTATGTGCGCATCCTTGCTCTTCAACTTGATGAGTCTTTGACCCTTGCCATACCATCCTGTGTGGAACTTGTGCATCTGTTGTATCATCGCCTTGTGGGATTTGCGCATAACCAACTTCAATTGTTGTACCTTTCTTGGAACTTGTGTGCCCTTTACTGACTAAAAGCATCTTCTGAATGGAAATACTTGCGCGCTTTCATAACTATTCAGTTTCTCACTGTTTTTGCACTCCCGATCTTTGACCAAGCAATACTTGCGCACTTCGGAGTCTTCTTTCAACGGGATTGCACACCTGTACCTTTGTTTAACCAACTATGTGACTGCTTGTGCACATGTACCTATGTCTAACAAATTGTTTGAGTGCTTCCTTGAGAGAGTATGACTTGGTGGACTTGATGTCTGCTCCGATACCACATGTAGTAGGATACATTGCTTATGTGCTTCTTTGAACTAGATATGCATTATGTACCCTTGGACACACATATTCAGACTAGATACAACTTCTATATATACTTCTTCATACTGACATCCATGCCCTTCACCATCTTGTGCATATACTTCTTCAAAGTGGCTTCCATATACTTATTTAAGTTGGCATAGGAATGATGTATCCACTTTGACATCAGTTGACATCAATGACTCAAACTGAATCAATTGAAATCCTTTGTGGCATTAGATGACATCAATGACAACCAAAATTCAACAAAGATAGCCTTTAGAACAACATATGGACACTATGAATATGTGTGTAGATGTACAAATGAAAACACACAGTGGAAATAAACTCTATCCACACACATCTAGCATGCATATACCAGCATAATCATCACATACATTAAATAAAAACATTACATATTCAAATACAAGAGAACACTTATCTTTAAACAACATATATCTAAGCAACTAGCTATGTAAGAGAGATTTTCCACCCAAACATAGGTACTATGTCCACCATATACTCTTTCTATTGAGACACCACCCCCAAGCCGGGCTATGAGGCCACAAGGGCGAAGGAAACACCTATAGGATTCTCTCTCTTATCCCACTACTCATTTTGTTCTCTATTCTTAGCCAAATTCTCATACATATCTCTACAAGGATCTCACTAAGCCCTCACATCGTGTTCCCCTACAATACCTACCCCACACAACACCCTTCTAGGATCATGCATCCCCTTCATCGATCCAGGGTTCTCTTGGGAAATCCATCTTGCCAGGTGCTTCCAAGGTGTGCATAGAAGGATACCAACCTATTGTATGTTGATGGAGAACCACCTGTAGCCTTAATTTGTGGCTTCTCGAGCATTTTTGCATAGAAAAACCCAATGGGTAAGGGTTCCTAGCTTTCCCAACATTTGTGCTCACCTATAGCCATCTATTTTTCCATTCAAATCTATCATCATGTTTCTAAATTAAAATTTATGGGTCATATGTAGTATGATAATTAGTCATGAACATCAATGGGGAGCTCTCATAATGTGTATATGCATGAGAGAATGAAAGATAGATAAAAATGAGTGTTGACTCCAAGGGATATAATGTGATGGTGAAAAGACAATTGATAGAACTATCACAAAAGTGCATTCACCCCCATGCTTCAATAACTACATGAGGTGACTTTTCCCACCAACCTCACACATGCATTCACTGATGAGATTCAATAGTTAGAAGAAGGTAATGGGCCTATTTCTGGCACATGGAATAATGTGAATGAGTTCTAAGGTTGACACTTTGCAACAAAGGGTTTAGTCTCCCATAGGGCCCCCTATCCTCTTCCTCTCTGGAGGAATCATAGCTCCTCTAGTGCTCTTTACACAACCATCTTGGACCATTTTATTATTTATGCAACATAATATTTACATATTTTCAAGTTAGAATGATAGGCTAACCATATGGTCCAAATAAAATGTATATGTCATACACGCTTATCCATTCACTAGTCGGACCTTAGCATTGAGCTCCACGCTAGCAATCCATACTAGCATATTTACATCATTTACATAATTTTGATTAAATACATTCCAAGTAAAAATAGGAGATATTACACTAGGAAAAATTTTACTCACCAGGGAGCTCAGTTTACATCTAAGCTTGTTCAGGCAATTACTCAAAAGTATTAAATCAAGTACAAGAAATATTAAACATACCATCCACAAGCCAATGGACAGGTGGATTCAACAAATAAGGTTATGGAGTCTATCTTGACAAAGAAAGTCCAGTTGCATAAAAAGGATTGGTCTGAAAAGATTCTAGAGGCCTTATGGGCATATAAAACAACATGGGGAAATATTATTATCTTTTCTCCAAGTGAGCTAGTTTATGGAAAACAAGTTCTTCTTCCAATAGAGTTTCAAATAAAAACTTTTAGGATGGCAATAGAATTGGGAATGGATTTAACTGAAGCACAAAAGCAGGAAATTGTACAGTTGAATGAGCTCGATGAAATGCGTCAAGAAGCTTTCCAACATATTGATCTCATCCAGCAGTAAAGTGTAAAATGGCACGACGGGTTCATTAAAAAGAAACAGTTTAAGGTTGGTGATGGGCACTTCTTTTTTACTCTCGATTTAAGAAATTTAATACTCATTGGCTCGAGCCATGTGAAATAAAAGTTTTTTTTGTTAATGGCTCTGTGAGAATCAAAATTATGTATGATGAAAGGGTATCCTTCTTGGTTAATGGGCACTGACTCAAGTTGTATCGAAATCCCGGATCCAAGGAGGAGTTTAACAATGACATTGTGAATCAAACTGAACTGGAAGTGATAAGCAATGGGGATCTCCCCTATGCTTCCTATTCCTCATCTTAGTTTTCTTTTTTATTGTTGTGTTGGACCTCCATTAACTCCCCCTAAATTTTGCAAAAATATAGGGGGCCCCATTTGAATTTTGTAGATACTAGCTTTTAATTGCTTTTGATTTGCTTTTGCTTGATTTCACTCAATAGTTTCATGGTTTCCTTTCTATGATCTTCAATTATTCTTCATGAAACATGATTTGGTGGTTGTTTCCTTTCTTGAGTATTTGGATTTGAGTTTTTAATGATCATTACTTTTGCTCTGCCTCGATGATGAATTTGTGACATCATATTATTGGAATGAGGCAATTAATTAAATTTTGTGAATATGTCTAATTTAATCATCACAATTTCAATGGTGGATTTTTTTTACATTATTTAAACTATTTGTTTCACCGATAGGTTATCATTATGCCGTTTCAATCTCTTGACATCCTAGTTGTTGAACAACACTTGCATGCCCTTATTTGAGCTCATCTGAGTCAATTACATGCTTTGGTTTACTTGAATTGACGTATCTTGATCTTTCAATGACTTTTCTAGTTTTTTATCATTTAATACATCAATGAATATTTGAACACCGAACATTATGGTGGATCAAAATAAATTAATAAATGGTTAATTTTGTAGGCTTCTATCCATGATCTGTAACTTGAAAGATTACATATCAATGAAGAGAAGTGAGTTCTTAATTCTCAATTTGAATGATGTCTCAAATTTTTATGAACAATAACTTTTTATCAAAATTCATTCTTAATTTGTATTTGAATGATGTCTCAAATTTTTATGAACGATAACTTTTTTATCAAAATTCATTCTTAATTTGTATTTTTTTATGAGTTAAAGAATTATTTCAATCCGACTCATTTATATGCAACTCAAAGTTTGGAGACGAGCATGTAGTTTTTAATTTTTAGAAAGGCATCAATTTTTATAAGCTTTTTTCTTCAGTAAAAGATGATTCTTACACTATGGATAGGTATCGTTACTCTTCTTCCTTGGGAAAATTTCACTAACCTTTGCTTTAATAATGCATGTGGAAGACTTTTTTGTAAGTTTCTTTTAAAAGAACTTAGTTAATATTTTATTAAAACGAAACTTTGAAAAAGGATAAACCTTTATGGCTTATATTGTAAGGGTACTATGGTGATTATTCTAAATTACTTCACATTACTTCTAAACCATATTACCTGAGGTTATTGTTTGGCTTTGTGTAAGGATGATGATCTTCGTTTTCCAAAATGCTCTTAATTTGTATATCCTCTGTATATTCTTCTTTTTTCATTTGCATTTGAAAGCAGAGAGAGGGAGGCGCTGCCAACCAGTCATCTTTCTGGTCGCAGATCAAATTTTGTAATATTTTTATTGAACGAGAATTGAGACCAGAGATTGTTCTTGAGACTGTTCTTGTAATCATTTCACACAGTCGGTTGTGTTCTATAAGAATTTCTATACTTTTGTACAGTCGAAAGCAAATTGAGGGTGATTATTTAATTCATTTTCATGTTTAATGATATTTGTTTATTGTTTTAACCTTGAAATATTGAGGAATTTAAAGGCATTGCTATCTATTTAATTTTCTTTGAATAAATTAGTAATCAAATCATAATTATATGCATCAGAATCCATTTTAAAACTTTGCTCCCATGTGATAGGACTTAGATAAATTAGATTTTCATTGTTTTTTACTTGTTTAAGTTGCATTTCTTCAACCTTTTGCGTTGTCTTTCTATGTCTCTTTCCACTGCATCTAAGTAGTTTTTAGGCAGTTTTTTGTAGCTATTGAATTGTTTTAGTTTAGATTAGCATGTATTTCATTTAGATTATTTTGGCATTTAGGATTTAGGAAGCTTCCAAGAAAGTCTATTTTCGAGGAGCAAATCATCCATCAGTGGCAACGGGACCCACATACCCACGAGGAACAATTACTCCAAATGATTGGGGTTCTGCCTTAAGAACCTCGGATTGGGTTGTTTCTCTTTTGTTGAGAAGTGGTTAGTTTTGCTCATCAACATGCTGATAAAAATGATAAAAAAACACTTACAAAATAACAAAATAAAAAGTAAAGAGAAAAATAATGTTCTCTTGTGAAAACCCTAATTTATGGCACAATAGAGATAGAACCTTACTTGCAAACTAGATTCTGGCTGGTGAGGTTCTCAATAAAATTTGCATAATGTTGGTGATTTGGTCTTGATAAATTCTTAATGTTTGATACTCTCGTTGGATGGATGGAGGATTCCTTAAGGCCTTCCTTCTGATAATCTTGGACCATCGACTCTAGCTCCTTATCTAGGCCCAAGATCGTAGATTTTTAAGATGCCTTGAATCTTGTATTCCTTAATGACAGGTTTTCTCACTAACAACAACAAGTGCTGTGGAAAAGATTGTACAAGTGCACTCTTCCACTTGATGAGAGGCTAAGCCTTGTAGGTTGTTGCAAGGCCTCAATCCTCGGAGCCCCTTTTTTGGTGGTTAGTATTCCTCCAAGTGATCCTGCAAGAGATTGTTAGTGTAGTTCACATTCAAACATGAAAATATTGATAAAAACAAAATGAAAGAGATAGAGGGAGAATGCAAACTCCAACAACAAGCAAAGATATGCTAAACCACTCTTGTATTGCCCAATGGAATAGTTGTACAACACCTAGGAGGTGAAGGCTTCAAGGGAAGCCAACAATCTCCCTTAGGGAGGTATTTCTTGTCCAAACTAAATGCTAAGTAGATGGAAGAACAATGGAGAGAAACACTTTCCCCTTGATGGAAGGTGACAAGGGATCTTGGGAATGCTTACAATAGTAGGAAATGGTGGGTTATGAGGAAGCTCCAACTCAAATCCAGCACCATAACCTTGCTCTAATTTCTCTCTACAAAATGCATGCCAATGGATTCCTTTTATAGGCCAAGAGGTGGCCATCAAACAACTAGATCCAAATGTAAATTCTCCTCCTTCATGAACTAGTTTCAAGGTACACAAGGGGGGTTGATTAATGCCCCCAAGTGTGTGAGAAGACGAATTATGATCATTGGGGAGGATTGAATCTTTAATGCGCCCCTGGGCGTGAGTGGTCCCCTTTTTTTTACAGTAGCGCAGCTATCGAAGGAAAAGTCGTGCGGGTGTAGCGCGAGCATTGTTCAGGTAACCTGCGTTATAGCGCAGGTCAACTGTGTAATACTCGTGCTACCCTTTACTAGACGAAATGTCGCATGTGTACGACTTTTGGGTGTTAACAGATGCCCCCTAATGTATGAGGTTCGGAGGGTATTGTAGAGCCGATAATGCATCATATTTTATCTTGCTCCTCTTATGTTTTGTAGGACGAAGCATGTGTGTACAAGATAAGGTTCTCCCATGGGGAAAGAGTGTTGGTTATGACCGTTGGGGCTGTAAATAAAGAATAGATTTTATACAAGCAAGGCAGGCATACCCATGCTCGTGAAATGTTTTCAAAGTGATTACAATGAGAGAGGACAAAGGTGTCGACTCTACTATATTGTTGGGACATGGATGAAGGTAGCTTCAATCCATGTTAGAGTAAATGCCCCCAGAGCTGCTGTGAAATATTGAAGAAGTGGGACTGCTGGTGACCATGATGAACCCAATGTGGTGGGGGACTAAACTTGGTATGTAAATCTTCCTGAGGGATTTACCGTACCGAATAGACTGCTATCATGATTTCCAAATGTGAACACCGCTACCTTCAAAAGTATGTTTCCCCTTGATGCAATGATGTGTTGACATCAATCATAGGGAAAACCACTTAGTTGGGGAGTAATAATGACTCTCCCTACTAAGTTCAAGGTCTTATAGTGATTGAAAGGGATCATAAGATACAACTGCAACTACTGCAACTCTCGAGATATAGTGTTTTGATGTCGACGAGAGCTGAAGTACATAATAGGACAAGAGTCCTATCCTGAGATATGGGATCATATTGTAACCAACTGGTGGATGGACAGGCCTGACATAAGATTGGTTGATAAGCATGGGGCTCATAACTTCTTTTGATAGATGTGAACATGGGAAGTGGAGATGGCAGCTTTTCTTTCAGGACAGTGCAGACTGAAACTGGTGGAAACAAACTGCAAGTGAAAGGGATTTGATGGAGATGCAAAACAAATGGTAATGGTAACCGGAAAAAACATATACTATTGAACATATGGAAACTTAAATTCATCGATCAAAGGCGGCCATGGGTTGCTGCCATAATAATATGGTGTTCCCGCAATGTTGGGTGATGAGGGAACTGTTTGTACATAAATAATATCGTTGGGATCCCCACTGTTTTGGGTGTATCAGGGAACCAATTTGATGATGGGAGGAATCCCCATAGTTTTGAGTGGATCAGGGGACACTTTCCAATGATGGAGTGAGGGTCGATTTGAAGACACAAAAACGGGTGCCCCATGAAACGATGATATGCAATATATACTTCTGAGATAACTGAATATAACTGGTTGTTTCTGAGGGTGGGGGGCCCATAGGTGTCATTTGCAGGGGTGATGATACGAAGGAAATGGAGAAGGGTAAAGTGCTCATGGATGTATGAGGGGGCTTTGTGAATCGTTATCGTAACATGTGCCGAAGAATCTGATGAGTGTCTACTGGGTGGAGTAAATGCCCAAATGCAAAAATGATACTCGAAGGGAAGGTCTTTTCAAGTTTGGTCAGATTCGTCGGACTTGTGAGGGGTCGACATCATGGGTGTCAATTGATAACGATGATGGCAATGGTGCACACACCCATGGGGGAACATGCTATTCACGGAAATGATGTTGATGGCACATCAAGGCCATGAATGGGGATCCTATGGTTATCAGCGAGAATACTGGGATATGAGTTGTAAACGGATGGTAAATAGTGTCTATATGTCAGTTTCGGGATGATACTTGTGGTGGGGTCATGCCTCCTATTGTTAGATCTTGGAGTCTTATTCTTATTATGGAAAAAATAGAAGCTCCATATTTTCCTGATCGTAGTCCTGCACATACAGTGCACATACCCAAGTGTAGTAAAGAACATAACCAAGGTATTGATGGTGTAGAAAACCAGATAACCAAAACATCTTGTCCCTGTGAGGTATTTGGATAGGAAAATCGTGTCCCAGTCAAATTGGTGGGAATTCAGATTGGTTGGTTCCATATTGAAGAGATCAAAGCGTTGGTCATCGTGGTGCGAACGATTTTAAAAACAGAGCTACGGTTTGTCTGTGGCATCAATTTGAAGTTTGGGTCAAATGAGTATAAAATAGGTGTGGGGCTCACTTTTCGAGATCATTTGTACTTTGTGCCACCGACCTCCTAGAGTACCTTTCAAGTGATTCTAGGAGATCGAGTGCATCGTTCGGCGATCCACGAGTTCCAGGTATGCCTCACCCTTTGACTCTTTGATTTTTTTCGGGTAGATTTAGGTAGGGGGGTCCCGTGGATGGCTAGGGGTCTTTTTATGTATTTTAGGACTGCCACGCGAGATTTTGAGAAAATACCATGTGGTAGAATGACATTTTGGGAAAATATCATATTGTCCTAGTGTAGTATTTTATGGAAATCATGCGCGGTATAGCGCGCCCACTAGTGCAGAAGAAATGGACTAGTCCGCACTTAGCGCGGGAGCTATATGCTTCGGTCACGCAATAGTTGTAGTGCGACTATTCCTTGAATAGTCACGCTATACACACGGCTAAAATGTATAAATATTGTGTGTTGATTATGTGTGGCCGAGTATTTTTTTGGTCGTGCTACATGCAAATATTTTGTGAAATGTCAAGCTACGCGCTATTTTTTAGGAAAGTCCGCACTAATGAGTTTATATGGCTAATGGGTGAGAATTTCCATTTGCATGTGGTTGTTTAGCAGTGATGGCGCACGTTCACGATGTGGAGTGGAGGGAGAGGGAGTTTGATGACCTCAGAGGTGTTGTGTTGGACAACCAAGGAGCAACCGAGGTTTTAAGAAATGCCAGGCTCTTGAAGAACTTGATGCAGGGACCTCTACACCTAGTAGACTGGATAGAAATCGCAGCGTCAGGCTTGCTTCCTTTTGGATGAATATCTGCAACTCATGAGCCTGCTACCTTTCTTCAATCACTCCTTGTAATGTCGAACATGTGCTACGGCCTCTACTAGGACTTACTTCGCGGACGGATGCTTTTCACGACCAGAGTGAAGAATCTTGCGAGATAGCTAGGGAATTACAGATACGGGCTAAGGGGTGATACGGGTTTAGATAGTCCAGAAATACACAAACTTCAAACTGGGAATGGTACCCAGAAATTGTATTAATTTTGCATCGGAAATATTACAGAGCATATATTATCAGAATACTTTCTGATGCAATATTATACCCGTAAGGCAATTCGCAGAGCATAATCACAATTCCTTTAGACTCAACTTCCTAAAACAGATCTTTCTGATGCAATGTGATCAGACTAAGCTGCACTTGCAGAGCATACTCGAACAAGACTTAAGACTCTAGACTCTCTACTCTCGGATACATGATGCCGAAAATGAGAGGAGGGACTCCTTATTTATAGTTTTGAAAGAGAGATGGTTCCTTCATGTTGAATCAAGGAATCTCCTCAAACAAGTAGCTGCAGGAAACAAATCATCCTTCTGATTTGTTTGTGTTGGTTGTGGATCCAGATCTTCCAGTCTCATAGATGATGATTCAGTCATGTCCGTACCCCAGGTTTGGTTACGGATCCCGGCTCGACGCTCAGGGAGTCCAGGGGGGGTCGACCCCCCACCAGCTGGGGGGTTAGTAGGCCCCTAGGGGGGTTCGGGGGCAGCGCCCCCGAAAAAGGGGGTTTGGGGGCAACGCCCCCATGGAAAAATTTTGGGGTTGTTTTCACCACCAGTTTTCGGGCCCATGGTTTTGGGTAACCCGTGGTATTTTCCCATTGTATTTCCCTTATAAAAGAAAGACATTGTAACACAGCTAGGGTTAATGATGTATTAGGTTTTATGCATTGTAAAGATCTCTAAGATCAGGAGAGAGACTGTGAGACAATGAAGAGTAAGTGTAGCGACTGTGCTGCAGGTTGTATCCCTTCACCTTGCTGGACGGTAATAATAATAAGGAATGGAAAATTCAGTGTGGACGTAGCCCAAGTTGGGTGAACCACGATATATCTGTCTCTCTCTTGTAATGTGTGTGTGATTATATTTACATTTATGTTTATTGTTATTGCTCTGCGATCCTGTTTGTCTAACAGTTTGTTAGTAAAAGTTGCCTGAGATGTGGGTCAAACCGCACCAAAAGTCGAGAAAGTGTCCCAAGTCTTAGAACATCTTTTAAAAGAGGATTCGAACAGTAGCAAAGTCAGAAAGGATCACTAGACCTGACAGTACAACAAAGTGGAGATTTCAGGGAATCCCACGGAAACCAAACAAAGTGGCACTAGGCCTGATAACATAGTGGAGATTTCAGGGAATCCCACGAAAACCAAAACAAAGTGGATATTTCAAGGAATCCAATGGAAACCATTTAATCAATCAAGAAACTGTAGGCAGACCGTTCTTGAGGCCAATCGATCATATCATCATACGGATGTCCAAATCTTCGTTGATATGAGGGATCCCACATCTTGGTGTACATGCTCCTTACAATGATTCGTTTTCCTTGTCGTGTCTGTACACAGATCTTTGCTTTCACCAGCCACTGAAATTTATTGTATATAAAGGTCTAAAGCAGATGTGTGTCATCACATACTTCGCTGGTGTACATGTCCTTGACCTTAGAGCAGGGAATACAGTACTGTGCGTGCTCATGTTGTATAATGGCAGGGTCCACTCCACTTCTGCTTAGGCCAAAGTCATTCCACCAACAATGCATCCAGTCTGGGATTCCGTTCACCATATGTGCCCTTTGTAGATAAAATTTTATCTTTGCAAAATATTCATGGTCTCTGTTTTCCTTCTTTAGGAAGTCCCACCAAAATTTTTTGTACTTTTCATAATTTACATCAGTGAGGGGAAAATTGAGGGTAGGGTCATTTCTTGGCCAGGAGGCTAAGGTGCGCATGTGATTGATACAATAATATTGTTCTAGGACTTGTCCTAGTGCTGATTCAATGCTGATAAGTCTCAGGTCCTGGAAATTTGCTTGTAGCACATGTGAGGAATCAATGGCCTATCTCAATTGTCAGCCATAAACCATGTTGGGAACCCCATAGGTTGATGTTGGATATCTCCTGTGTTCTGGTACTAAATTTATCAGCAAATTTGGGTGTTGTAAATTCTCATCCAAGACTTCTATGGACCTCAACTACCAAGTGGGATTCCATTGTTCCATATAATCTTCCCAACTCATTTCATCATCAACGTATCTGCAGGAGTCACTTCCTTCATACCATTCTGTTATCATCATCATACAACTAGGGGCTGCAATCCCATATTTATCCTGTAGATGTTCTCTTGTAAGAAAATCTGCAATACAATTTTGGGTTCCTTTGATGTGCTTGATTTCAAACTCATATTGGGAAAACATGGCTTGCCATCTGGCGAACTTGGCTTTGGCAGTGGAGTTTCTAATTGGATTTTCTAGGACAAATTTGATTGCCTGGTTGTTTGTTCTGATTAGGAACTTCTTATTCATTAAGTGTATTTAAAACTTCTGGATGGCATTCAGACATGCCTTAATCTCTTTGTCAATAGTATGATATTTTCTTTGGGCATCGTTCCATATCTATGATGCATACCAGACTACTTCTTCATCAGTGCCATTGCAATCTCTTCGACACTGTTTCAGGACTGCTCCCCATCCTTCTTCTGATGCATCTGTCTCCAAGATCTTCATCAGACTTTCATCTATTATGTGTAAAACAGGGAGAGTCTTTACCTTGGTTTTTATCCTCTTGACTACTTCTATATGCTTCTGTGTCCATGGTGGAGGATTTGTTCCCAGTCTTTTATTTAACAACTTCCTATCTTGTGCACAATTTTCATAATATGATGTTACATAATTCAGGAAGCCTAGGAATCTCTGCAACTGTTTTTTGTCTATAATAACATCTGGGAATTTATCAGCAAAATCAACAGCATGTTGTTGAACTTCAATCTTTCCATTCTTTATTCTTTGCCCTAGGAACTCGATCTCTGTTTGGAATAGTTTCATCTTTTTCTCAGATAGCAAAAATTCGTTCTTGTATAAGACATGGAGCAAGGTCCTAAGGTGCTTCATATGCTCGTCAACAGATTTTGAAAATACAAGAATATCATCAATGTAGGCCATGAGCCAATCCATATATGGTTCCAACATAGATTCCATGATTCTTTGAAATTATGAACGGGCATTTTTTAATCCAAAAGGCATTACCTTCCATTCGTATTGTCCGTGTGGAACATTGAAGGTTGTCTTGAACTAGTCTTCTGGTTTGATTCCAATCTGCTAGAAGCCGGATTTCAGGTCGAACTTGGAGAAGATCTTTGCTCCTGCAATTCTCTTGATCAGATCAGATTTGTTTGGGACTGGATACCTTACCCATTCCAGGGCGTCATTGAGCGGCTTGTAACTGATCACCATTCTTGCTACTCCACGCAGCTGTTCAGAGTGTTTATTTACATAGAAGGCTAAACAAGACCATGGGATTCTTGAATGCTTGATAAGTCCTTTACTAAGCAAGTCCTGGATTTCTTTTCTGCAAAGACTTCGGTATTCCTTGTTCATGGGGATTGCTCTGCTTCTGCTTGGATTCCCTTGGTACCCTTCCTTATATTTTAGGTTTACCCAAAATTACTTTCTATGCCAGAATGCATTAGGAGTAGTATGGCATACTTTTCCAGCATATTCTTTTCTAATTTCTTCAATATTTTTCTGCCTTTCAGGAGCCTTCAATTCATCCTCAATCCTGTGTAAGTGTTCAGCCCTTTTTATGGACCTGATTTGATTTCCCTTTTCTTTGATTTGGGCCTTGAAATGCTTCACAGTATCAAGTTCTAAGTTCCATATGGAATGTGTAATTTCTTCTGTAGATACTAGTGGGAGGAAAACCTGTTTTTTTCCTTATAGTAAAATGGTATCCAATTTTCCCTTTATCATCGTATTTTACTCCATGAGGGATGGTGGTTGACAACAAACTAGTTCCTATTACACATTCGTGTGCAAAGTCATCTTCTACTAGTAAGAAAATACAATTTATACAGAAATTGCCAAGGTATACCTTTCCATGGCTGGTCTTATAATCTACTGCTTTTCTTCCTCCAAAACCTCTGACTAGAGCTTGGCATGGTTCCCAGTAATTTGGGTCAACATACTTTCTCTTGAGAAAACACATGTCTGCTCATGAGTCAATCAATGCTAGCACCATTATGTTATCTTCATGTACATTGATCTGTAATTTTACTACTGTCTTCTGGTGGACAGCCATCATGAGATGCATTTCATCGTCTGTCGTGGTAGCTCTGGTTGAGACGTTTCTGCTTGTCCTTTCATCTTCTCAACTGTAATTCAGAGCTCTTTGACTTCTTGCACTAATTTCAAGTGTTCCTTATGAAGTGTTGCCAAATCTATTTTTTGTGGCTCTTGGTGCATCTTTGTAAGAAGGGGGTAAACATTTTTCTCCATACTAGGCAGGTTTGCTGCCTTCCGTGTACACTTGTTGTCTTCCTTATCTGAGTTCTCCTCTTCTTCTTCTTCTTAATCATGTACATATTTTCTTCTAAATTTTTCTCTGGCACCTTTTATTCCTTTTCCTTTTCGATCATCAAGAAAAAAATTATTAAAGTTGTTCACCAGTTCATCCTTCTTATTTCCCTCTTTCATTTGGGCTATTGCTTTCTTTATTAGATCTTTTGGATCTTCTTCTGTTCCATCCATGAAGCAGTTTACTTCTTCTAACTCTATTTCAGAAGGAGATTCATTCTTGGGATGTTGTTTGGTCCATGCAGCAAACAACCTTTGCTCATCTGATTGGGGAGAACTTTCTGACTCATATGTTTCTTGTTCTTCCTGGAATTCTTGGCATTCTCCTCCACACTTACATGGCCTTTCATACATTTGGTGGATATGCATGAGTTCAACGTCTCCCGACTCATCTGACTCATATTCAGAAGTTTTTGGACTTAATACTTCCGCCTGCATCAAATTTTGGTGCCTGGGTCTACCTCTTCTGGGGAGACCTCTGAAATTGTCATCAAATGGTTCGGCCTTGGGAAAAATCCGCTCCCTATTTGTCCATGTCGTAGCTCCCTTTTGCTTCCTTTGGTAATCTTGGTTCTTTTTATAACATTCGGGAGCAGTATGGACTTCTTTACCACAGTAGAAGCATTTAATTTTTCTTTTCTCTGGTTCTTTTCTATAATCTACTTCTTTTCTTCTATGGGTTTCTTCTGGTTTCCATATGTTACTTCGTCTTCCTTTAGGCTTCTTATGCAATAGCCTATGGCTTGAATGGTGCTTGTTTTTCTTATGTGTACTTTTCTGTGGTTCTATACCAAACATTCTGCAAACTTCCCTACCGCCACGAAAAGAAGTGTTGTGGGGAAGGTCTTTATTGAGCTTTTTAGTTTCACAATATTGGAGGAATATCTTTTCAGCAGTAGCTCGAAATTGTCCCCAAGTGTGGAGAGAAAGATCTTCCTAGAATTTGTCTCTGAGTTGTTCCCGGAAACCGGAGGGTAGACCTGAAAATATTTTTCTTTAAACACCTTCTCTTCAGTGCGGTCAAATTCAATTTGGTAGATGCGGCGGATCCATTGCTTGGGATACCAATGGAATTGAGTGATAGACTTGATGCAGAGCTGAAGGAGGATTTGTTTGTGCTTATCAGTCATGGTGTCACTATAACCACAAAATTCTGCAATGATTGTTTCCAATAGAGCGCCAATGATGTTGGGCTCGTCATGCTGGGTGTTGTTTTGGATTTCAACCTTTTGAGCGGTTGGGAGGTGAGTGTTCCACCATACACCCAAATTACCATTAAATCCAAAAACGATAATATTAACAGCATCAGCATGTTCATATTTTCCTGTGGACATATAAGCCTTAAAACAAATCATCATTTTACTAACCATATCAAGAATTTCTCCCTCATTCTTGTCATCTAGATTCCAAGAATAGAAATTATTTGGGTTATAAGACTCCTGGTAACCTGAATCTTCTTTATAGAGGTCAGGGGGAACAAATTTGCGGGGTTTATTATAGTCCCATCCTGAGTCTACTGCCATAAGGGAAACTTCTTTACCAGTGGGACTGGATCCTGAGGATGGAATGCCCAAAGAGCTGTCCAAAGAGCTAGTCGCTGAGAATTCTCCAAAGCGTCCAAGCTTTGACAGTTCTATCTTGGTCTTATCCATATCTTTCTGTATTTTTCCCAATTTTTTAGCATTTTCATTTGCTTTATCTGCTATGTAGGAAAATGCGTCTCCAACATTCTTATCAAGTTCTAAGATGGAATCTGTAAGTTCATCTTTGAGAGATTCACATATAGACTTGACTTCTTCAGCGGAGACTGGAGAATGTTCATGTTTTGGATTATCAATTCTTATGTGCTGAATTTCATCATGTATCCTTCTGCAAAGAATTTGCAAAGAATCAATTTGACTTGCCCGTGGCATTTTATTTTGGAGTTCTATGTTTTGTATGGCTAGTCCTTTTAATGCCAGGCTTGACCAATTGGCATGTTCTGCTTTGTCATTATTGAGAATGACCGGAGCTGCAGGCACAGATCCTTCTTCATAATCTAACTTGATAGATCTGAATGGAGGGAAATTGGCCTCAGTATATATTTCTTCTCCTGTTGGAGTTTTCCATAAATGTCCTTTTGAGGTCCGTTCTCCTCTGGATTTTGTTCTTTTGGTTTCAGGTGGTAGACTATATTGCATCATAGAAAGAGTTTGTTGGAACTCCTTTCTCCATTCATAGAAGGATATCCACTGATTGCGGAAATCCATTTCAAAGTGCCATCTTTCAGATAGTCTTCTTCTTTCTCCTTTGGGAAGATCTTGATTCCAAAATTCCTCTGCTTCTGGATGAGTATGTAAATCCCAATAAAATAGATTCTTCATCATCTTATCTTTGGGATTTAAAGGGGAATGGCCATACTTAATGGTTTCAAAGATCTCTTTCTGGGCCAAAGATGGCTCTCTGATATCTTTGACCGAACATGGTTTCAGTCTTGACGGGGGAAGAGCCATTTTCTGTTGTATCTTTTGTTGTTGTGCAACCAACCGATACTGCTCATCCTTTTCCATTTCTCTGGCAAGTAGGTCAAGTAGTTGTTTTGTCTGGCTTGAGATAGGACAAAACCCAAGTCCTGTCTGGTCTTGATGGGGTCTTTGGATTGACAATATTTGGTCTAGTTGGGAGGTGGAATCTAATACTTCATCCTTCTATATTATGATTATACTATTGGATGCTCTCTGAAAACTTTCTTCCCACCATCCTGGAGGGGAAGATGCCATCATAAAATGTGTCTCATGCGGATATTAGCTTAAAGGTGATGGCTCACACTCTGGGTTTGGGCAAGGATATTTCTGTTACCGTTTGTTGTCACTTGGTTTATTATTGCTTGGTTGTTTTGGGGGCACCATGCATTGGCAGTCGGAGCAGATAATTATAAGGGGAATATTTATAGGAACCTTTTCATGTAGGTAGATGGGATCTCTGAGTGTTGGTTCTTTGATAGAAATAGTTTTGGCCAGAGGAGGTTCTAAAACATTAGCGCGTAGGGATCTGGATTTGAGAAGAGGAATATTTCCACTACGCTGGGCTGTGGAAGCAGGAAAAGAGATAACCATAGAAGAGGAAGTTTCCCAGATATTGAAAGTGGTAATAGTTTGGGAAAGAGGTTGCTTGGGGGCATCTATTACCCATTCTGGGGGAAAACTAAGCTGATTCCATGTTATTTTGGAAGGCACAAGGGCGCCATTCCTGGGATCACTTTTGACCAAGACTGCGGCAGTATCTTGATCACGAGGAAGGAGCTGATTGATATGGTTTTCAGTGTTTGTGAACTGTAAAGCAATAGAATGATGAATACGGAGGTTAAGAGCTCCGGGTTTCATGTCAAAACCAGAGGTAAAAATATTTACTTCTAGAACTTTGTGAATCCAAGGATCATTAAGAGAGATATTAAAACCAAGGACGATGTCCAGGTACTGGATTCCATTAAAGAGTGGCATTTGCACTCCTCTGATTATTGCATCCATGAACTTATTGTGACGATTGTCTAAACAACAAACAAGGGCTGTGGCATTAATCCCATGTCGAACTATGGGTTCGACCCCAATAAGAGCCCTTCCAAAATTAACAAAAAAAATTCCATATTTTTTCTTGTAATATTTGACTTCTGCAGGATCTAACAGACCAAGGGTTTGGCCTACAGAACTAGCATTTACAGTAACTTCACTGACTCCTCGGAATTTAAACAACTGTCTAGATTTTAAATGAAACATGGACATATCTTTATATATTTGATCAGTTGATAAGCGAGGTAGCTCAAATGGTTTGGAAATATCATTATTTACAAACTCAGTACTTCCATGATTTATCCATTGAATATCTTTGCTAGGAAACAATACATCCATGGAAGATGAAGAAGTAGAACCATCATCTTATTTATATTTTAAAGCATCATTATAAGAGATATGAGAGTCCATGATAAACCTGGGAATCGGATGGCTCTGATACCAACTTGATGCAGGGGTCTCTACACCTTGTAGACTGGATAGAAATCGCAGCGTCGGGCTTGCTTCCTTCTGGATGAATATCTGCAACTCACGAGCCTGTTGCCTTTCTTCAATCACTCCTTGTAATGTCGAACATGCGCTACGGCCTATACTGGGACTTACTTCATGGACGGATGCTTTTCACGACCAGAGTGAATAATCTTGCAAGATAGCAAGGGAATTACAAATTCAGGATAAGGGGTGATACGGGTTTAGACAGTCCAGAAATACATAAACTTCAAACTGGGAATGGTACCCAGAAATTGTATTAATTTTGCAGCGGAAATATTACAGAGCAAATATTATCATAATTCTTTCTGATGTGATATTATACCCATAAGGAAATTCACAGAGCATAATCACAATTCCTTTAGACTTGACTTCCTAAAACAGATCTTTCTAATGCAATGTGATCAGACTAAGCTACACTTGCAGAGCATACTCGGACAAGACTTAATACTCTAGACTCTCTACTTTCGGATACATGATGTCGAAAATGAGAGGAGGGACTCCTTATTTATAGTTTTGAAAGAGAGATGGTTCCTTCATGGTGAAGCAAGGAATCTCCTCGAACAAGTAGCTGCAGGAAACAAATCATCCTTCTAATTTGTTTGTTCGTAAAAGTTGTCTGAGATGTGTGTCAAACCGCAACAAAAGTCGGGAAAGTGTCCCGAGTCTCAGAACATCTTTTAAAAGAGGATTCGAATAGTAGCAAAGTCAGAAAGAATCACTAGACCTGATAGTACAACAAAGTGGATATTTCAGGGAATCCCACGGAAACCAAACAAAGTGGCACTAGGCCTGATAACAAAGTGGAGATTTTAGGGAATCCCATGGAAACCAAAACAAAGTGGAGATTTAAGGGAATCCCACGGAAACCATTTAATCAATCAAGAAACTGTAGGCAGACCTTTCTTGAGGCCAATCGATCATATCATCATACAGATGTCCAAATCTTCATTGATATGAGGGATCCCACATCTTGGTGTACATGCTCCTTCTAATGATTCATTGTCCTTGTCGTGTCTGTACACGGATCATTGCTTTCACCAGCCACTGAAATTTATTGTATATAAAGGTCTGAAGCAGATGTGCGTCATCACATACTTTGCTGGTGTACATGTCCTTGACCTTAGAGCAGGGAATACAGTACTGTGTGTGCTCATGTATTATAATGGCAGGGTCCACTCTGCTTCTGCTTAGGCCAAAGTCATTCCACCAACAATGCGTCCAGTCTGGGATTCTGTTCAGCACATGTGCCCTTTGTAGACCAAACTTTATCTTTGCAAAATATTCATGGTCTCGGTTGTCCTTCTTTAGGAAGTCCCACCACAATTTTTTGTACTTTTCATAATTTAAATCAGTGAGGGGAAAATTGAGGGTAGGGTCATTTCCTGGCCAGGAGGCTAAGGTGCGCATGTGATTGATACAATAATATTGTTCTAGGACTTGTCCTAGTGCTGATTCAATGCTGATAAGTCTCAGGTACTGGAAATTTGTTTGTAGCACATGTGAGGAATCAATGGCCTGTCTCAATTGTTGGCCATAAACCATGTTGGGAACCCCATAGGTTGATGTTGGATATCTCCTGTGTTCAGGTACTAAATTTATAAGCAAATTTGGGTGTTGTAAATTCTCATCCAAGACTTCTGTGGACCTCAACTGCCAAGTGGGATTCCATTGTTCCATATAATCTTCCCAACTCATTTCATCATCAACGTATCTGCAGGAGTCACTTCCTTCATACCATTCTGTTATCATCATCATACAACTGGGGGTTGCAATCCCATATTTATCCTGTAGATGTTCTCTTGTAAGAAAATCTGCAATACAATTTTGGGTTCCTTTGATGTGCTTGATTTCAAATTCATATTGGGAAAACATGGCTTTCCATCTGGCGAACTTGGCTTTGGCAGTGGAGTTTCTAATTGGATTTTCTAGGACAAATTTGATTTCCTGGTTGTCTGTTCTGATTAGGAACTTCTTATTCATTAAGTGTATTTCAAACTTCGGGATGGAATTCAGACATGCCTTAATCTCTTTGTCAATAGTATGATATTTTCTTTGGGCATCGTTCCATATCCCTGATGCATACCAGACTACTTCTTCATCAGTGTTGTTGCAATCTCTTCGACACTGTTTCAGGACTGCTCCCCATCCTTCTTCTGATGCATCTGTCTCCAAGATCTTCATCAGACTTTCATCTATTATGTGTAAAATAGGGAGAGTCTTTACCTTGGTTTTTATCCTCTTGACTACTTCTATATGCTTCTGTGTCCATGGTGGAGGATTTGTTCCGAGTTGTTTATTTAACAACTTCCTATCTTGTGCACAATTTTCATAATATGATGTTACATAATTCAGGCAGCCTAGGAATCTCTATAACTGTTTTTTGTCTATAATGACATCTGGGAATTTATTAGCAAAATCAACAGCATGCTGTTCAAATTCAATCTTTCCATTCTTTATTCTTTGCCCTAGGAACTCGATCTCTGTTTGGAATAGTTTCATCTTTTTCTCAGATAGCACAAATCCGTTCTTGTATAGGACATGGAGCAAGGTCCTAAGGTGCTTCATATGCTCGTCAACAGATTTTGAAAATACAAGAATATCATCAGTGTAGACCATGAGCCAATCCATATATGGTTCCAACATAGATTCCATGATTCTTTGAAATTCTGAACGGGCATTTTTTAATCCGAAAGGCATTACCTTCCATTCGTATTGTCCGTGTGTAACATTGAAGGTTGTCTTGAACTGGTCTTCTGGTTTGATTCCAATCTACCAGAAGCTGGATTTCAGGTCGAACTTGGAGAAGATATTTGCTCCTGCAATTCTCTTGATCATATCAGATTTGTTTGGGACTGGATACCTTACCCATTCCAGGGTGTCATTGAGCGGCTTGTAATTGATCACCATTCTTGGTACTCCACAAAGCTGTTCAGAGTGTTTATTTACATAGAAGGCTGAACAAGACCATGGGCTTCTTGAATGCTTGATAAGTGCTTTACTAAGCAAGTCCTGGATTTCTTTTCTGCAAAGACTTCGGTATTCCTTGTTCATGGGGATTTCTCTGATTCTGCTTGGATTCCCTTGGTACCCTTCCTTATATTTTAGGTTTACCCAAAATTGCTTTCTATGCTAGAATGCATTAGGATTGGTATGGCATACTTTTCCAGCATATTCTTTTCTAATTTCTTCAATCTTTTTCTGCCTTTCAAGAGCCTTCAATTCATCCTCAATCCTATGTAAGTGTTCAACCCTTTTTATGGCCCTGATTTGATTTCCCTTTTCTTTGATTTGGGCCTTGAAATGCTTCACAGTATCAAGTTCTAAGTTCCATATGGAATGTGTAATTTCTTCTGTAGATACTAGTGGGAGGAAAACCTGCTTTTTCCTTATAGTAAAATGGTATCCAAATTTCCCTTTATCATCGTATTTTACTCCATGAGGGATGGTGGTTGACAATAGACTAGTTCCTATTACACATTCGTGTGCAAATTCATCTTCTACTAGTAAGAAAATACAATTTATACAGAAATTGCCAAGGCATACCTTTCCATGGCTGGTCTTTTATTCTACTGCTTTTCTTCCTCCAAAACCTCTGACTGGAGCTTGGCATGGTTCCCAGTAATTTGGGTCAACATACTTTCTCTTGAGAAAACACATGTCTGCTCCTGAGTCGATCAATGCTAGCACCTTTACGTTATCTTCATGCACTTTGATCTGTAATTTTACTACTGTCCTCTGGTGGACGACCATCATGAGATGCATTTCATCTTCCTGTCGTGGTAGCTCTGGTTGAGACGTTTCTGCTTGTCCTTTCAGCTTCTCAACTGTAATTCTGAGCTCTTTGACTTCTTGCACTAATTTCAGGTGTTCCTTATGAAGTGTTTCCAAATCTATTTTTTGTGGCTCTTGGTGCATCTTTGTAAGAAGGGGGTAAACATTTTTCTCCATACTAGGCAGGTTTGCTACCTTCCATGTCCACTTATTGTCTTCATTATCTGAGTTCTCCTGTTCTTCTTCTTCTGAATCATGTACATATTTTCTTCTAAATTTTTCTCTAACACCTTTTATTCCTTTTCCTTTTCGATCATCAAGGAAAATTTTATTAAAGTTGTTCACCAGTTCATCCTTCTTATTTCCCTCTTTCATTTGGGCTATTGATTTCTTTATTAGATCTTTTGGATCTTCTTTTGTTCCAGCCATGAAGCAGTTTACTTCTTCTGACTCTGTTTCAGAAGGAGATTCATTCTTGGGATGTTGTTTGGTCCATGCAGCAAACAACCTTTGCTCATCTGATTAGGGAGAGCTTTCTTACTCATATGTTTCTTGTTCTTCCTGGCATTCTTGGCATTCTCCTCCACACTTACATGGCCTTTCATACATTTGGTGGATATGCATGAGTTCAGCATCTCCCGAATCATATGACTCATATTCAGAATTTTTTGGACTTAATACTTCTGCTTGCATCAAATTTTGGTGTCTAGGTCTTCTTCTTCTGGGGATACCTTTTAAATTGTCATCAAATGGTTCATCCTTGGGAAACATCCGCTCCCTATTTGTCCATGTCCTAGCTCCCTTTTGCTTCCTTTGGTAATCTTGGTTCTTTTTATAACATTCGGGAGCAGTATGGCCTTCTTTACCACAGTAGAAGCATTTAATTTTTCTTTTCTCTGGTTCTTTTTTATAATCTGCTTCTTTTCTTCTATGGGTTTCTTCTAGTTTCCATCTGTTACTTTGTCTTCCTTTAGGCTTCTTATGGAATATCCTATGGCTTGAATGGTGCTTTTTTTTCTTATGTGGACTTTTATGTGGTTCTATACCAAACATTCTGCAAACTTCCCTACCGCCACGAAAAGAAGTGTTGTGGGAAAGGTCTTTATCGAGCTTTTTAGTTTCACAATATTGGAGGAAGATCTTTTCAACGGCAGCTCGAAATTGTCCCCAAGTGTGGAGAGAAAGATTTTCCTGGAATTTGTCTCTTCTCTCTACGAATCCCATGGTATGAACGGTAACTATCAAACTCCTTGCCGCAATACTCACCTCCATTATCAGATCTGAGACACTTCAACCTTTTTCCTGTCTCATTCTCAACCAAAGCTTTCCACTTCTTAAAAGTAGCAAACACATCAAATTTCTGTCTAATGCAATAAACCCAAGTTTTCCTAGTTGCATCATCAATAAATGTAACATAATAATGAGAGCCACCAAGAGATTGTACCTGAGTCGGTCCCCATACATCAGTATGCACAAGCTCTAACTTTTCATTCTTCTTCTGTTTCCCAACCCTGAGAAATCTGACTCTCTTATGTTTTCCATAAACACAGTTTTCACAGAATTCCAAACTTACCTGCTTCAAATCTAGCAGCAACTTCTGTGAGTGGAGAATCTGCATCCCCTTCTCACTCATGTGGCCAAGACTATGATGCCACAATGCTGTATCTGTTCCTGTGGAAGCTAAAGAGATAGAATGGTCAGTATTATGAGGACATAAATACAGCGTACCTACTTATCCTTTTTCTATCACCATTGATCCTTTAGTGATCTTCCACCACTTTTCTCCAAACGTAGATAGACAGCTGCCATCTCCCAACTGTCCTGTTGAGATCATATTTCTTTTCATAGCAGGAATATGACTAACATATTTCAACAACCAATCAGTTCCATTCTTAACTTTTATCCATACCTTACCCATTCCAACAATTTTACATGTCTCATCATCACCCAATAAAACATGTCCAAAATCGCATGGAACATAATCATGAAAATATTTCCTATGGGGTGTAGCATGGCATGAAGCCCCTTAATCTACTACCCAATAATCACTAGTATTATCTAATGCAAGAATCAAAGCAACTTGTAACACATCACCTACTACATTTGCTTCCTGGGTAGTTTCCTTCTGTCCATCTCCTTTCTTCTTTAGAGATCTGCAGTCTTTCTTTAGATGTCCTTTATTTCCACAGTTCCAGCACTCTATCTTTCCCAGTCTGGACTTAGATCTTCCCGTTTTAGACTTCCCACGATTACCTTGGCTCTCTCCTCTCTCCTTTTGTCTTCCCATGCTCTCCATGGTCAACGCATTACCTAATGTCTCACCTATTCTTTTTCTTTGCATTTCCTCGCTAAGAATAACACCAATAACATCATCAAATTTCAAGGTGTTTGAATCAGAGACAGAGTTACTTACAGCCATGACCAAGCTATTCCAACTTTCTGGCAATGAACACAAGATTAGAAGAGCCCTAACCTCATCATCAAAGTTCACACTTACAGAACTTAGTTGATTTGTAACAATATTAAACTCATTTAAATGATCAGTAACAGATCCACCTTCAGACATCTTCATATTAAATAAACGCTTCATTAGAAATACCTTGTTGGAGGCCAAGGGTTTTTCATACAGCTTACCCAATGCACTCATCAAACCCTCCGTTGTCGTTTATTTTGAGATATTGAAAGCCACCGACGAAGCCAGGCTCAGTCGTATTGTTCCCAGAGCCTTTCTGTCAAGAAGCTCCCATTCTTCGTCCTTCATAGCCGCCAGCTGCTTTGCTCTTCCTCCCAACGGTAGGAATAGATCCTTCTGGTACAGATAGTCCTCCATTTGCATTTTCCATAACTAGAAGTTTTGGCTGTTAAACTTCTCGACCTTAAACTTTCCTTCTTTCACGATTGCTCCCACTCGAACCAGAAACCCTATCTTCTTGTGGGTTTATCTGCCAAATAGACCTTCGGCTCTGATACCAATTGTTAGAAAAATAGGATCGCAGAGCAATAACAATAAACAAAAATGCAAATATAATCACACACACATTACAAGAGAGACACAGATATATCGTGGTTCACCCCAACTTGGGCTACGTCCACACTGAAGTTTCCAGTCCTTATTATTATTCCGTCCAACAAAGTGAAGGGATACAACCGCTGCACTTCCTC
The DNA here is from genome assembly GCA_027924585.1 of Larix kaempferi. Taxonomy (NCBI): domain Eukaryota; kingdom Viridiplantae; phylum Streptophyta; class Pinopsida; order Pinales; family Pinaceae; genus Larix; species Larix kaempferi. Next base: position 4,011,539 of record BSBM01000013.1, read on the forward strand.
TTCACTATCTCACAATCTCTCTTCCTGATCTCAGAGATCTTTACAATGCATAAAACCTAATACATCAACCCTAGACGTATTACAATGTCTTTCTTTTATAAGGGAAATACAATGGGAAAATACCACGGGTTACCCAAAACCATGGGCCCGAAAACAGCTGGCGAAAATAGCCCCAAAAAATTTTCTCGGGGGCTACGCCCCCGGACCCCCTGGGGATCGTGTCGGAATCATAACCAAACCTGGAGTACGGACATGGCTAAATAATAATATCTCTAAATATGGAGATCAGGATCCAAAACCAACACTAGGTGCCAATTCAATACCTCATTGGCAATGGAGTCGGTGAATGTATTGGTGTTTCTCAATATATGTGTGAAATTCATGGTTTCAAACTGTCAAATGAGAAGGCGCATGCACAGGAAATTTTGGAAGAGGAGCAAGTTGCGGACACGGAATACATTATTCAATTGCAATACGACCAGTTGTGAGTCGAGGAGCACTTGTAGATGGTGAACGCCTAGGTGTAGGGTGACGCTTAATCAACCTATTAAGGCATCGTACTTTGCTTGGTTGTTCGTTAGTGCCCCCAATCACACTTTGTCGGTGTGGTGGAGTGTATGGCAAGGGGAATATATAACCCAAGCAGCGGATGCTAGATGTTTGGACCATCGACTGTCACCATCCTCATATCCTATGTAGATGTCCATTAGGGAGGCCATTTGCGTTTGAAGAAGAGAGGTATTTTACTTTCTTAATTCGAGACAGTATGAAACAAAAGTAAAGTTTTTGGCAGAAAATAAGAATATCAACTGTTTTTGGATGTCTTGTTTGTGCTGGGGGGGTACAAACCCCCTGTTTTAGTTGTTAATTTTTTAGGAATGCTTGCAGGTTGTCTACGTCTTCATGTAAAGCAGAGCATGACACGAAAATTACCGTGCAGTATAAAAGCAAGGATTGTCTTCCATAGAGTGCATAGGAATTATAGTATCAAATGTCTAGGTCTAGAGAATAACCACAAGGGTTTGGTAGATTGGATGAAAAATATACAAAATATGGAGGACCCAACAAAAAAATTGAATAATTTATTGCTTGTAAAAAAAATTCAAAAAATTTATTGAAGAAGGTAGAGCATAGGAACTAGCTTTGATACCATGTTCGAATATTGAGAATATGCATAAACATACAACAATAAATTTGTTAACACGCAAAGCAAGAATCTACTAGTCTAACCTTCTATCTACACAAACAACAAATAATCATGTAAGAAATAAGAGATAAGAGAAAATAATGATACACTACATGTACGTGATCAAACCCCAAATGGAGAAACATCAACGGAAAGGTATTGTCTTCTTATTCTTGAGAAATATCCAATCTTACAAGTGAGCTCCTCTCCACATATGCTTCATAGCTTTACAACAACATAAGAATATAATTCTCAACATATATGCCCAAAGGCTCTCCTTCACCTCTATTATATACCAGGAGGTATGGAAGAATTACATCCCAAAATACATGTGGGATAAATTATTTTTCACCTCTTTATATAATGAATGGTAATAGGAGAACATTTCTCCATGATGCATGTGGGATAATTCCTTTTACAAAATATTAGAGTTATTTATGCCTCCCAATGCTAGATAAGGCATCTTATGATATCATACTAGATTGTTTGATTTAGGCTTTAATAATAACCCTTTTAAATAATTAAAAGGGATATTATTAAAAAATGCTAATAATCATTATCAAAATATTAAATATTAATTATTAATGCATTAAGGGTTAATAAAGAATTATGACTATTATTAATAATGTATTATTATTATTATAATTAAGTGTTATTTCTTAATTATTATTATCATTAATGTATTAAGTATTATTTCTTAATTATTAATGTATGAAGTATTAATGTATAAATATTAATTTTTAATGTATTAAGTATTGGGTCGTAACAATTATTATTAAGTATTTAATAAGCACTTATTGTAATTAACTAATACTTATTATTGAGTCTTAAGTTCTAAAAATTATTATTAAGTATTAATTATTAAATTAATTATTAATATTATTTAACATTTAGTGTTAAGTCGGCTAGGGTTTCTATTGGCATCTGGCAACTACTGGCAACCTATTTATTGAAACAAGATTCCTTCTATTACAATGAGGCATTCTTTCTCCTAAGGATGGACTCTACTCCTGAGTCTGAAACGTGTCGAGCATATTCAACTCTTACACAAGTTTCCTATCTGCCTTCAAAAATCATACTAGACATCATTATGTTAGGTTTATACAATTCTAGCAATATAAATCACTAAAAGAATAACCAAGCACGGAAACAATATACACAAAGTTTTATCCTGGGAAACCCAATAGGGAGAAAACCCAGCAACCTTCGTATAGAGATAAATAGTTCAGATATCAGTGTATATCCAGATATTAATAAAGAGAGAGAGAGAGAGAGAGAGAGAAACTTCTCCAAGTGTAGTAGCCCCAAGAAACCCTTCTCCAGCTGCAGGAGCGAACCTTTCTCTCTCTTAGAGCGAACTTGCTTGAGTTTTGTGAGTGACCAAATGAGAGGTGAGACCTCTCTATTTATACTTGTATGTATTGTATATTTCCTCAACTGGGCTGACTTCTCTAACTGTCTGGGACGACTTGTCTTGGGGGAAGATAAAATTACATTTAATATTTATTTCTTTTGGGTAATTATAACCCAAGGTTTACATTGATTCTTTCATGATCTTTTACATGATCAATTACATTAATAATTGCTCCCAAAGGAGGTACAATGATATAATAAAATACAATAAGAATAACTTACGAAGTTACATTATTTCCAACACTCCCTCTTAACAAGGAAGGTATTCTTAGGACACGGTCATCATCAGTATTACTGGACACGATCATCTGGATCTCAATTGTACATCTCATATGTCTTGAACATATCTATACATACGGAAGTTATTCAACACAGTCTCAGTCTTTCGAGAAGTGTCATCATGCATCTACTCCACTCAGTCCATCGGTGGATCCATACATCAACTCAACAACTCTGCATAGTCCATCAAAGAGTTAACCATGCATCGGCTCAACCCAATCCATCGGATAATATGCACCAACTCAACCAGTCCATCAGTGAGTCCATACAAGAGTACTAGTGTGTTCCAGTGTGCGCCAGCCTCTCTATCCCATCTTAGGATGTCTGAGAGATCTCCTCACTCTTTTCAGAGTGATCGGTAGAATGCACTAAATCTCTCCACGGTATATCTCCTCAGTCCTTTTGGAGTGATCAGGAGTGTGCGCTGTCCTCTCCATCCTTTTCAGGATGTCTGAGATATCTTCTCACTCCATCTTGGAGTGATCTGGAGAATGTAGTAGGATCTCCATCCCATATTAGGATGTCTGAGAGATCTTCTCACTCCATCTCGGAGTGATCGGGACAATGCAGTGGCCTCTCCATCCCATATCAGGATGTCTAAGAGATCTCCTCACTCCTTTCGGAGTGATCAAGAGAATGCATTGGTCTCTGTATCATCGTTCTTCCCTATTAGCAAGGGAAATAATCATGGAACAAATCTCCCCACTCCATCACACAGTGTCAAGGAGTAAAGTCATCCTTCCCTCTTACTAATGGATTCAATCATGGGACCAATATCGCCAATCGTTATCGGAGTGTACGATCCCATCCTAAATCATACATGCATACATATTAGCTAATAGAGGCATCAAGTATATCGAGGCATACATTTCTGTCCTACCCTATTTTATTCATGAAATGTAAATAAATGAAATAATAACAAATCACATGGCAGAAGAGTATCAAGGAACTAGTCTCCCCACCCCATCACAGGGTGTCTAATACTTGTCCAATATTGCAATCATGTTCATCACATATCCCTCTATGTTGGAGCATCCTGCTCCCTCTAACCTGAGCATCCTTCTCCCTCTACATCTGAGCATTCTGATCTATTTGGTGCTATCCACAGGTAGGTCCATCAGCCTATCACTACGGGTTCCAATCTGAGCACCAAATTTCATAGAGTCAACAAGCATAGTTCCTTACTAAGATGTAAGTATCCATCCTGGTGACAATCAGGTACATTAAGGATCCTCTCAAATGTCTATCTGAATCAACTAGCAACGCCATCAGTGTAGCCAGGTATGCATAGTCATCATGTTGGATCTACTCAAGATCTCAACTATGTTCTTCCTTAACCTACGAAGATCTCATCAGGTTTCTACCACACCATTAATAGGCCAAGATCCTCATCTCAAGGGATAACTCTCTCTGTCTCGGTGAGGAATAGATCATCAGTATATGACATCACGAACAAGGGATCATCATCAGCAATATGCTCTGATACATCATTCTAACTGAACATATGTGCACCTCCTCACAAATTAACTGAGTAACTCTTGTCCTTCAATACTAACATACTCTAATCCTTCTGTCATGACTCTAACTGGAAACCAATTGCTTTCCAAAATCATTGAATAATCAAACATCTGTAGTAGAGAGAGACCGACAATCGTTGGAGCCTTTTGCTCCCAAACACCAATCTCTATATGAGATCCTCCGGGCTTGTGGATCATGTATAAAAAATAGTTGGATGTATTAGGTCCTCGTCTGTCTGTTGTTGCATAGTCATGACTTCCATCTAACTGCTTTGTCTAGGATTCATCCTTTTAGGCTAAGAGTCATGCTCCTAGAAGCTTCCTAGTTTTGATTTAATATGAACATCAACAGGATTCATGTTCCCCCCACTTGTTCATCGGAACAAGTCTCATCATCCTTCTCTTGTAGCCCATATCATATGGTCGTTTCCCTACAAGTCAAATCCCTTCAGATGATTAGCGACATTGCATAATCAAATTTAACCAATTTATATTTCAATGCAATGGAAATGGTTTACATAGGTATGTAGGTATCTTAGTTAATGATTTACCACAACAATCATAAACATGTATCCTAAACACATATGGTAACTATCTAGATGTCTGCTATCTCCACTAGAACATGCCATCAAGAGTGTGCACTACTCTAAGCATGTAAGAACGAGATATCATCTAGACTAGCTCCATCAGGTATTGTGCAGCTCATATGCATAACAAGTGCCTACAACATATCAATAAGTGAACTATATCAAATGCTCAACAAACTTCCTAATAGATCTGCATCCAATTTGTTATATAAAAAAACATATAAGACAAAACAGATCTATGTGAGCAGTAAATCCAAATACTTATCTTTTATTGTTTTTGTGGGTGGGCTCCCATTGCGTCCTTGTGGGAATCATGAGAGTCCTATGTTCTTCATTTTTCTTTATGGGATTCCATTGCAGTCTGGATCTTCATATCATCACCTCAACATGAGGAGCACTAGAAGAAGAACTTTGTACGATCATAATCCCATGACTTCTTGTGAGAAGCATCTTCATTAATATCTGCAGTTGACGCTTCGTGCTTCCTTTTATTTGAACTTTGAAAATATCTGGAACAGTGGCCATACTTATTGCATTTGAAGCTTTGAATATGAGAGAGATCTTTCTTTTTCTTCTGATCTGGTGATGGGCTTGATCCTCTATCTTTGTTTTTATTGTTATGGAACTTTCTTCCTTTTCCTTTTCCTTTCTTGGCATGAGATGTAAAAGCTTGATTTTCTTTGGATTGAATGCCAAGTAGTTTATTCCGCGCTGCAATTCTCATTTCTTCCTGGATGCAATCTGCCCATAATCAATCAAATTTGGGCAACTTGGTTCATCCACTTAGACTTTGAATAAATGGTTCCCAATAGGGAGGGACAACATTAAGAGTTTTTATAGCAAGTTCTTTGTCTTCAAGATATTCTCCACTAGTGCTTAGTTTGTCCCTTAGTTCAGAGATCCTCATGAGGTAAGAAGCAATAGATTCTAACTCTGACATCTTGAGATTTGATAGTTGATTCCTCAATGCAAGAGTAGGATTGATACTACTATGTTCAGATAAATTATTCAGGTTTTGAACATCTTTCTAGCTGTCTTCTTTTGAGATATATGAGGAATCAAATGATCTTGTATTGAATCTACCAAGATTCTTCTTACTTTGGCATCATTCTTTCTCCATTAAGTCTTATCATATTCTGCTCCTGTTTCTGGAACCTTGTCATTGACGAACTTCAAGAGATCAGTTTCTTCTAATATGAGAAGAACTCTATACTTCCAAGAGCTAAATTTGGAAACCCCATCAAGTCTACCTTCAACCTTCATTCCAATCATCTTGACTGTAGTGTTGGACCAGAAACCCTAGCAGGAGCCAGGTCAAAATCGAAGTTGGGACTTTTGCGAAACAGATTCCACAGGTAAATGTGAGTTGAAAATACCTCCTTTTCTCCCAAATCTATGGACAGAACAGTTCAAAACTGGAAACCCTAGTTTCTCGATTCTGGTAGAGAATAGGTCAGAAATGAAATTTCTATATTTAAAATTTGCTTCCACAGATAGTTGTGCCCTACCAAGGCGAGTTGAGAAGAGGTCAAATCGAGCCAAATTTGTGGACAGAAGGGCTAAAAATTTGAAACCCTAATTTATGCAGTTTCTACAGAATTAGGTCAAAATTTGAAAATTATCGAAACTGGAATTTTCCTCCACATAAAGATGCGCCTTCCCTAGGGAAAAATTACCAATACTCTTTTCAAGCCAAACTGAGGTGGGAAGGCTTCGAAATATGAAACCCTAGTTTCTGGTAATGGCTTCTTTTAGCACTGCTTTGAAACCATGTTAGATTTTATACAATTCTAGCAGTATAATTAATTGCAGATAATAAAACAGGATCACTAAAAGAATAACCAAGCACAGAAACAATAGACACAAAGTTTTATCCTGGGAAACCCAACAGGAAGAAAACCCAATAACCTTCGTATAGAGATAAATAGTTCAGAGACCAGTGTATATCCAGATATAAATAAAGAGAGAGAGAGAAAGAAAAACTTATCTAAGTGTAGTAGCCCCAAGAAACCCTCCTCCATCTACAGTAGCGAACCTTTCTCTCTCCTAGAGCGAACTTGCTTAAGTTTTGTGAGTGACCAAATGAGAGGTGCGACCTCTCTATTTAAACTTGTATGTTTTTCCTTTTTCCTCAACTTGGCCGACTTCTCTAACTGTCTGGGCCAACTTGTCTTGGGGGAGATAAAATTACATTTAATATTTATTTCTTTTAGGAAATTCTAACCCAAGGTTTACATTGATTCTTTCGTGATCTTTTACATGATCAATTACATTAATAATTGCTCCCAAAGGAGGTACAACAATGATATAATAAAATACAATAAGAATAACTTCCGAAGTTACATTATTTCCAACACATTACACATGTAATATTAAAATTACACATTCCAATAAATTGGTACATTGGCACCCACATCCGAGATAAGTTAACCACAACTTGTTTCATACTCAACAAACTCATTTTCCTCTAATCCATTTTTTGTTCTTAATTGATGTTTTATAATTATATAAGACGTATATTTCTAGAGTAACAAAATTAATTTTTTAAATTAATAAGTATTTTTACACTGTAGGCGTTTCACCATGGAGGTCCATAACCTCCACGTCGGCTAGATTCCTCGCTCATGGAGCGAATGGAATATTGCCACATGGAGGCTGCTCTCGATCTGTTGGATCAACTCCTCGCGAACCGACCGTCGATTTAGTCTTCTCCGGGTTTTCCCTGGTTCCCTCTAGCAACTTGGTCTGACTTCAAGGTTTTTTGTTAGCCACGCTGATGCTCGACCAGAGAGCCACAGAGCTGTCACTGTGCTCTGCTATGATGTAGGCCTGCACATCTTGCGCGTTCACGTCCAGATAACCTCCAGACTTTCCCGTCGTTGCGGAAAAGATACGCGGACTTGCCCGCCATTGTGAAAAAGATACACGGACTTGCCTGCCTTTGCGAAAACATGAAACGGAAGGGCGAGGAATCGACGGCCAAATGGTTCCGCCATTGCCGGAAAGATACGCGAACTTGCCCGCTATTGAGGAAAAAATACACAGGCTTGCCCACCTTTGCGGAAAGAGAACCCAAGTTTGCCCGCCATGGACAGGCACGAAAGCGTAAGGCGGGAAATTTAGCCAAATGGCTCCGCCATTGCGGAAAAGATACGCGGACTTGCCCACCTTTGAGGAAACAGAATTCAAGTTTGCCCGCCATGGACAGGCGCGAAAGCGTAAAGTGGGAGATTTAGCCAAGTTTTATCCGCTTTTGTGGAAAAGATAAGCGAATTTTTCCGAGCCTGCGAGCGATTTTACGTAACTTAAGCGAAACAATTCATCAGAGAAAAAGGAAAGGTTCATCTGCCCTTTTGCGGAAGAGTTGATCGAATATGTCCGCCTTTGCGGAAAAAATAGGCGACTTCCTCCGGGCATGTGATTCGATCCGACGACCGAATGAACAAACCCCCCCCCTGCACAGAAAAATGCAGTTTTGTTTTGGTTTTCTGAGATGGGCCTCTGCATTGCTTCGATTGAATCATCCATCTCCCGCAGATCAAATACTTTTTTTATGCATTTAGTTTTCAAAAATAATCATATTCCCAGTGTAAGGCTTCGATCCATCTCTGCATGGCAAAATCTTACTAGGTATAAATTTTCTTTTTCTAAAGTTGAGCATTCAGTTATGGATTGGACATGGAACAACCTTCTGTAAGGTTTCCCACATCAACATTTATTTCCTTGGGTTTAATCCATCACAAAGTTATGAATATCGCTTGAGTCATACGGATCTTTTCCTATTGACGCAGACCTAAAGTTGACGGATTGGACCTGTTGTACATTGTATCTTCTGCAAATACAAGAACAGATTTCAATGCAAGAATGCTTAAATGTGCTCAGACACCAATGCACCACCGCCTTTCCTCGTAATCCTTTATAAAATTCAATGGGTCAAGCCTCTGTGATTGTATTGTTGTTTGCTAGTATTATTGTTGCATCAGCTCACTTATTCGAATCCCCATCAATTTACGAAGCAACGGTCCTCTTCAAGAGGCAAAGCTTTTTGTTTTCTATTCAAAATCAAGGTTTTCCTCTCAAACCAAACTCATATTTGTTGTTATAACAACCAAGAAGGTTCTGCTGTATTTTTTTTTGGTTTTTTTTTCTGGAAGGTATAGGATGTTCGTGTCACTACACTATAATTTATTTACTCGTTCACTTGTATGTTCAAATTTTAAATTTAGAATTTAATCATGTATGTGATTTGTTTATTGGTTCCACATGCAACCATGCTTGATTGATATATATTCAGTTCGTTGTGTTTACCAATATATGTTTCTACTAACTTGGGAAAATATACTTGCACTGCAACACATTTTGTCTCCTACAAAAGTTGCCACTTTTGAAAAGTTGATCTTTTATTTCTCAGAATTTTCTTGTTTCCTAGTTCTGCAATAACCTATTTGTGCTACTCACCCCCTGTTGAAATTCCTTGTTGGTTCTGTTCCTTTTGTCTTGTTTGCTTCAAATTTATTTTTCACATCTTATGTTCTGCACCGCATATTATTTTTACCAAGATACTCTTTACTCAATCCAACTTCATTTAAACCTGCTTCTTATAACTTTCTATCATCTGGATCGAGTTGTTTTCCCACATTTGCAGCTTTACCGAGGTAAAAAAAAACCATATATGCATTAGCTTTATATTTGCTGCAACAACCACAGGTGCTTGAACTTCTATTGACATGCCACTACAGCAGAGTCAAAAGGTGTTGTAGTTCCTATGCACACACCCAGATTGTTCTTAGTTTCTTCAACTATGCATATGTTTTTTTCTTTCATTCTGCATTCTCAAATCATAAATATGAATATCAGATTGGATACCTACACTGCACATTAGAACATGTTTCCAAGCAGAGCATATTTTGTAACACAATATAGAATATATAAAATATATCAATTGGACATTGTTACCAGCTTAATAACAAGGCCTAGGTTCCAAGCAAAGAGCATCAAGTATTGCTCCCAAGTCACTACTCAACTGTTACTCATCTGTTTCAAAACTACAAGGCCCCAAGATATATCACAAAACAAGACCTACGAAGATATCTAGCTATAACAGCTGCCACCTTTCTATGGAAGCAGCTACCCTTCCATTTCAAGAGTGTTTACTTTCATGTTTCCCACTGTCAGTTGACTTGCCATCTTGTAAAAAAAAACTGCCTTAGTGCAATACATGATCACTAGAGATTGTTCCTATCAGCCAAAGATCCTAAAAGGATCCATCTATTTCCATCAAGCAATGAAGGATACCACTACAGCCAAATTAAATACAAGGTTGATTGCCTTGCCATCAAAGTCAATTGTTCTGATTTTCTGTTCACCATACCAAGTATTCTATGTAAACTCTGTAACTCTATTTTCAAAAGATATTTGTTCTAAGAATGAAAAAGGAATTTCAAAGAACAGGTTTCCACTTCATTGATTCACAAGAGATGTGTTTGCTACATATGTATACCCTGTTTCATTTTCAGCAGATTCGTTCCAAGTTCGGTTAAAGTGCGATACTGTTAGAACAAATTGTCATAGATTTTTATATGAGAATTCCCAAGACTGTAATTCACATTCTACACCATCAAACTGATATTTCTATCTATTGTGCCCTTTTTCTTATGTTCTTAAACTGCTAACTTGAACCCAACACCTTTTTTTCTTCTTTTTACATGCCAACTACTCTTCTAACCTTCTACCAAATCTTAAGTCTTTCAATAATGTACAGTTTAAGTTTCAAAATTAACTAAATAATCTATGATGTTTTTTCTACTTGTTTCCTTATTACTCCAATAGAAACACTCATTGCTAATAGCAATCTTGCCCTTTTCCAGGTTGCTTTTGTAGTGCCACTATTTTCAGTATGTCAGTATGGAGACTCTATTAACTGAAAACGCCATTTCACTTTTGATGAATGGTGTTGTTGACCTCTGCCCACTTGTACAAGTTGTTTCTCTCAAACAAGTCAACTCTCTTCACTCAACAACTGCCCGCTTCCGAATTTGTATCTCTAATGGAATTCATTGCCACAATACATTGCTTCCAACTAGCTACAACAATGTTGTGGAAAACCACCAACTCAAAGCAGGTTCAATCATCAAAGTCATCAAATGTACATGCAACATATTGCACAATACCATGTATGATTTGATTTCTACCTCTTGTTTTAACTTGTTTTAGATTGCACTCCCAATCAATCTACAGTTTTTTTACTTATACTTACTTAGCTTAATGCTTATTGCCAGGATTGTCGCATTGGACACATTTGAAATTGTCACTTCGGAAGCAGCAATAGTCAGAGAGCCATCACCTTTCAACTTTACCCCCATCTTTACCTCCCCTAGCAGTTCATCTGTTCTAGAAATGAACACCATTGATCCCCAAAACCCTTCACTTTCCATGCCTTGCTCGTAAAACGCAACCACAAACCCTATTGCACCTTCTCTTCAATTCACATCACTCAACCCTTCCAACAAAAGTTGGTCGATTCAAGGTCACGTTACTGCAAAGACTAATATGACAACCTACACCAATCAAAAAGGGCCTGGTCAACTCTTTGGCTTTAACCTTGTTAGTGCTATCAAAGATGAGATTCATATCTCTGCTTTCAATGAACTAGCCACCTCATTATATGAACAAATACAAGTTGGCACAGTCTACACTATCTCAAATGGCATAGTTAAAGTAGTCAACCCAACATACAACCATTTGACAAGTTCTTTTGAGGTTTTTTTTAATCCCTCCTCAACCATTGAACCATGTTTGGAAGAGTGCCCATTAATCCCTTTTCATTGCTTCCACTTTAAATCTATCCATGACATCAAAACTACACCTATCAATTCCATGGTTGAACTTATTGGAATTGTGATTTCTGTTTCCCCTGCATCAACTATACGCAAAAGGGATGGCTCTGAAACCATTCGACGAACAATTGGGTTGAGGGACATGTCGGGGTATAGCATAGACATAACACTTTGGAATGATCACTGCACAATCGAGGGTTCCCACCTTGGAAGCCTTCGAGGTTTGCCTACTCCCCCTATCCTTACAATTAAAGGTGGTCATGTTACAGACTTCAATGGAAAAACCATTAGCACCCTCTCAAACACCAACCTCGTTATAAACCCAAATATTGAGGAAGCTCATCTTCTCCAAACATGGTTTGATGACAATGGCTTTCGTTCAGCCTCGCCATCTTTGAGTAGAAAACCAACCTCACCTTCTTCTAGCTCTTGCAAATGCATTTCCATCTATGCACTTCAATCTCTGCAATCCTCTGAAAAAAAAACTTGGTATTCACTTATTGCTACAATCGCCCATATTAACATCGATGACTTCCATTTCCTTGCATGTCCTCTATTTTTCGATGGAATACAATGCATGAAAAAAATTTCCCACAAAATTGGTAATGTATGGCATTGTGCAAAATGTGATGGGGAGTTTACAAAATGTGCTTATCAATACATACTAAAACTTGATCTACTTGATCCCACTGGACAAATGTACGGTGTCATAGCTTTCGATGATTCTGCGCAACAACTCATGGGAATATCTGCATAGGATTTATGCCTTCTCTCAAGTGATCCAGCATCTATGTCGAAAATTGTTCAATGTGTTTGTGCTCACAAATACCTTCTAACCTTATCGATGAAGACAGAGACTTTTAATTCAAATGCTCGCTTGAAGGTGCTTCTTGTTATGTCTGAAGACGCTTCATCGTCATCACCACCTGATAATTCAGTTGATCCAAACGAAGCCATTGTGCTTAATACACGCTCAATTGTTCGCAGGCTTTGAACTCTACCTTTGATAACCGTTTGTCACACAATTTTGTGCAATTCAAATGTCGCTTTTTTCTCTTCCTGCTTGATACTTATCCACTACATACTTTTTGTATAGACAATGCTATGTAATTAATACTTGTAACCATCAATGAGCAGCCTTCAATATTATATGATTTAGTTTTGTTGTAACATTTTGTCAAATTACATATTCATTGCAACCTATCTTGCCACTTTCAAATTTATACTATTAATAAAGATTACTTTGTCAACTTTATACTTATGTGTTTATAAACAAATTTTTACTTAAAATGAACATTGTTTAACTACTACTTGTAACCATCAATCAGCAGTTTTAAATATTATATGATTTACTTTTGTTGTAACATTTTGTCAAAGTACATATTCATTGGAACCTATCTTTCCAATTTCACATTTATACTTAAAATGATGCTAACTTTGTCAACTTTATACTTCTTGCAATAACTTGGCATATATTATCCATGCTCCATTTATCTTTTACACTCTATCGTTGTTTACTTGTTCAATTATTCAATATATACTATGTTTATCTTCCAACAAAGGCACAATAAAGTTGATAACCACAAAACAATTTTTTTTGTAGCCATGTCAACCAATGATGTCAATGATCAAATCAATGCACGCAGAAGAATTGTTTATGCTAAAAAGAAAAAAGAAAAAAACAAACATCAACGCCTTCTATATAGAGATGCTTGCCAACTTGTTCATATCCCTTCTCCATTTCACATTGTTCAAGCTTCCTTACCACCCTCAACACCATGCACAACCACCCCAACACATCCAACAAATATCCAACTAGATAGTGTGCAACAGCAATTTCGTAAAAGGGTTGACAAATTATCTATCATGGATGTATGCTCTATATGCATGGAGTCTTATTGTGGAATTAAAACAAAGCACTCTTCTTGTGCATCTACATGCTCTCGTTGTATTGCAGAAAAAAATGTCCATCGCTACTCCTTAGCAAACAACATGGACCCAGGGATACAACCAATTGTGCTATCTATCCTTACTCAAGTTGAAGAAATGCTCATTTCTCGTGTTAACCCAATTTTATAGGTCACTCATGCTTGTGGGGGTCAATATACATATTTTGGACACACTATTAGCTTCCCGCAAAACATTTCTAGCATTGCCAATTTCCTCCCTCGCTTGCTCTCAGACATTGACATCCTAATTGTTTGTAAATCCAATCCTAACAAGAAGCCTTATGAATTCTTTGTCAGCCGAACACGTGTTCTTGCTGCTCTTGAATATAAGCTTTCAAATGACCCCTACTACAAGGATGTTCAAGTTAACTCAATTGCATTATCTTCTTTGCCTCTTGAACCAACCGACATTTCCTCCCTACTTCGGCATGTCAGAGCCAAAGAAACCCCACTTGTTGCCAATGCCTCAAATGTTGCTATTCAATCACTCACCTTCCTTGAAGCCCATGAAGAACAATCCTCCTCATTTATATCTACACAAACAAATTGTAGAACTGAGGTTGATGAAATCAAACGCTTCTTAAGCATAAGCAATGCACCCACTCCACCTTGCATTGACTGGCCCCCAATAGATACTTCCCCTATCAATGAATACAACACAATTGGCCTCCTCTCAATGGCATTCCCAACCTTGTTTCCCACTGGAGTTGCAATGCTTAAACAACCACACATTCAAGAGGTTGGTATCGACGATTATGCACTACACCTACTTCGATACCATGACAATAGATTTGGCCAACATCCTCGTTTTCTTTATTACATATATAACCTCATGATGCGCCACCATAGCCATGCTACTGCTTCCGTGTTTGTAAAACGTAACATTGAAGATACATTGCCTCCAACAGTCGCAGAACTTCAATAGTAATTACAAGATGTGCCCAATGCTAAAATAGTTGAGCAGGTCATGCAGTTTGGCTCCACCCTCCGCGGGATGCGCTCATATTGGAACAAAAGCAGAGGTGAACTAACTGACATGATCGCAGAACAAGGGACACCAACATTCTTCTTCACACTCAGCGCAGCTAACACAAAGTGGCCAAGGCTTGCACTCTTTGATGCCTGGACAAGCTCCAGCTAATTCACATCAACAATACCAATGGAGAATTCGCAACCTTATATCCAATCCACACATTGCATCTCAATACATGGACAAATGATTCAAAATATTCCTAGAAGAAGTTCTTCAAAAAGGCCTTTCTACAAAAGACTACTGGTGCAGGTTGCTAACAAACCATAGTCTCATGGATTTTCAATATATTCAAAACCTCAAATATTTGTTCCTAATACTTGTATTTTCCATGTAGGTATGAATGGCAACATAGGGGATCAGCACATATACATGGCTTCCTATGGTTGGACAATGCACCAAATATGGACACCTTAGATTGGGAAAATGTTGCAAAGGTCGAAGATGCAAAACAATACTTTGACAAGTTTGTTATAGCATGGAATCCTCACGTCAACCATTCTCAAACGCCATCTTTGCAAGCCTCTGCTAAGCCTCTGCTATAAATGATCCATGCGTCATTGCATCAGACTCCATACTTGCAACAAATCACCTCGATGACTATGAAGAACTTGTTAACTGTGTCCAAAGGCACACAAATTGTTCTGAATCTTCTTGCCTCCGCAAAAAAGGATCATCTCTTCAATGTCGTTACAGATTTCCATTTGAGCTACAACCTACCTCTTCCTTATTCATTGATGCAAATGGCCGAAAAACATACAACCCTGCAAGGAACGATTCCCTCCTAAATATTCACAACCCTACCATGCTCTCAATTTGGCAAGTTAATGTTGATTTCCAACCTGTTCTCTCTAGACATGTTGTACTCAAATATATTTCAAAATATGTAGCAAAGGCAGAGCTGAAATCAGAAAGCTACCACGCACTTCTTTCTCATCTTGCACATGCAAGTCCACATGATGCACCGGTCCTTCAACCAATAAGATGCTTCTTGTCTGAAACTGTTGCAGATCGAGACATTGGCGCACAAGAGACTTGCCACATGCTCCAAAAGATCCCTCTTTGTCTTTGCAGCCGTTCCTTTTTATCCTTAAACGTTAGCCAGAGTGTTTTCCAACGTATTTCCAATGACTCTCTTGATACCCCACCAACACCAACCTTCATTTTTGCATACATGCAATGACCCACTGCACTCGAACATCTTACCCTTCTTGAAGTTGCACGTTCTTAGTCATACTTGTCTTGTAGAAAGCATTCCCAATGGAAACCAAACATCCCTGCCAAAATTGTTCGTGTCTTTCCTCGCTTCACTACCATTCCACCCTTTACTGCAGATTCCTTTGTTTCCTTTTGTTGGAGTGAGCTCCTCTTATACAAACCATTTCGCAACCTCCACAATGACATTGGTTCCACAGAATTGGCCATAATTTCTAATTGGCTTCGCACTAAAGACACATACACTGCATGGCATGTTGATCGTTTTCCAGAAACCCCCAATACACCTCCCTCTTATGATTCTACTTCTGCTTCCAACCACATTCCCTTAGCGCCTACCATGGATGAATGGGAACTCCTTTCTCAACTCTGCCCTAGAAACAACCTCTTTGTTGATGACCTTGACATGCTTGGCCATCGTGACTTTGATAAAGAACATAATTGGTCTGAAAACCATATTCCCTCATACATGCATGCAACAACCATATCATTCATTGATCATGTGCGATTGTCCTCCCAAATACCCCAAGACAGCTTCTCAACTTTGTGTTCTTCTGCCTCTTTGTCTCCCACACAACGCATGGCCTTTGACCTTATCCTTGCACACTCCACAAATGCTACAAATCTTCCCCCACTCAAAATGGTCATTCAAGGAATAGCAGGAACAGGAAAGTCCTTTTTGATTTCTTGCCTTCGATCCGCACTCCAACATCTCTCGAGCAACAACCCTTCCCCCTTACTCCTCCTTGCTCCCACCAGTATTGCTGCCTTTAACATAAATGCGCTGACAATGCACGCTGCCCTTCGCATACCCATTGTTGACATGCATCCTCTTGAAGGCCAATCCCTTTCAACTTTCCAAGAACAATTTCACCATATCCGATACATCATCATTGATGAAATGAGTTTTGTTGGCCCAAATATGCTATCCCAAATTGACTCTCGCTTACGTCAAGCCTTCCCTTCGCAGTGTACAACCCCCTTTGGTGGTTGCTTCATCATCTTCCTTAGTGATTTTGGACAACTACCCCCTGTAAAGGACATCCCCATGTATGCTGGCACATCTCGAGGCAATGCTCTTTGGTGCAAATTTGACACTTTTGTCACTCTTTCAACCATCTTTCGACAACAAGGCAACAGCCCTTCTCAAGTTTCCTTCCGTTAACTCCTACTCAATCTCTGAAATGCAACACCAACTCTTGAATATTGGGCCCTCCTCATGTCAAGGACAACGTCATCCCTTTCACATGAAGAGAATAATGCATTTGACAGTTCCACTCATTTGTATGCAACTAATAGCTCTGTTGAGTTGCACAACAAGCAAATGTTGAAAGACCTAAACATGCCAATTGCACATTGCTTTACAGAGCAAAAGAAACAACATGTGCAAACCTCAATAGATGATGAACAACTTCCATTGAAGGCTCTACTAGCAATTGGTCAAGAAGTAGTGTGTATCTGCAGGACTTGTAAACGGCTCAGTTGGGAAAGTTATTGCAATTGTCTACAACTCCAATGTTCAACCTCTTAGATTACCATCTTATGTTGTGATCGAATTTCTACACTACAAAGGACCCCCATGGGATTCTTCCAATCCAAATTATGTCCCCATCCCTCCTATCACAAGGGGTACACGGATGCAAGTACGACTTCGAATGGCATGGGGTTTGACAACCCATAAAGCACAAAGGATGACTCTGCAAAATGAAACAATAGATATTAGCAACATTGACCGCCAAGGCCTTACATTCACTACAATATCAAGAGTTAAATCTTTGTCAGGCCTTCGCATGTCTCCACCTTTTTCCTTCTGTAGGTATTCACGGATGAAAGATAATCCATATGTGCACCACAGAATACAAGAAGAGACCTTGCTTTTTTCCAAGTCTTTGCAGCCACATAATCCATAAAGTTGCATCCTACTCCTTTGCTGAAGAGAAGCTTCAATAGGGTTTGTGGTTGCATTTTGCGAGCAAGGCATAGCAAGTGAAGGGTTTTGGGGATCAATGGTGTTCATTTCTGGAACAGATGAACAGCTAAGGGAGGTAAAGCTGGGGGTAAAGTTGAAAGGTGATGGGTCTCCGACTATTGCTGCTTCCGAAGTGACAATTTCAAATGTGTCCAATGCGACAATCCTTGCAATAAGCATTAAGCTAAGTATAAGTAAAAAAAACTGTAGATTGATTGGGAGTGCAATCTAAAACAAGTTAAAACAAGAGGTAGAAATCAAATCATACATGGTATTGTGCAATATGTTGCATGTACATTTGATGACTTTGATGATTGAACCTGCTTGGAGTAGTTGGCATGTAAAAAGAAGAAGAAAAAGGTGTTGGGTTCAAGTTAACAGTTTAAGAACATAAGAAAAAGGGCACAATAGATAGAAATATCAGTTTGATGGTGTAGAATGTGAA
Organism: Larix kaempferi; assembly: GCA_027924585.1. Taxonomy (NCBI): domain Eukaryota; kingdom Viridiplantae; phylum Streptophyta; class Pinopsida; order Pinales; family Pinaceae; genus Larix; species Larix kaempferi. The sequence continues at coordinate 4,029,965 of BSBM01000013.1, forward strand.
TTACAGTCTTGGGAATTCTCATATAAAAATCTATGGGAATTGGTTCTAACAGTATCGCACTTTAACCGAACTTGGAACGAATCTGCTGAAAATGAAACAGGGTATACATATGTAGCAAACACATCTCTTGTGAATCAACGAAGTGGAAACCTGTGCTTTGAAATGCCTTTTTCATTCTTAGAATAAATATCTTTTGAAAATAGAGTTACAGAGTTTACATAGAATACTTGGTATCCTTCATTGCTTGATGGAAATAGATGGATCTTTTTAGGATCTTTGACTGATAGGAACAATCTCTAGTGGTCATGTATCGCACTAAGGCAGTTTTTTTTTACAAGATGGCAAGTCAACTGACAGTGGGGAACATGAAACTAAACACTCTTCAAATGGAAGGGTAGCTGCTTCCATAGAAAGATGGCAGTTGTTATAGCTAGATATCTTTCTAGGTCTTGTTTTGTGATTTATCTTGGGGCCTTGTAGTTTTGAATCAATACTTGATGCTCTTTGCTTGGAACCTAGGCCTTGTTAGTAAGCTGGTAACAATGTACAATTGATGTATTTTATATATTCTATATTGTGTTACAAAATATGCTCTGCTTGGAAACATGTTCTAATGTGCAGTGTAGGTATCCAATCTGATATTCATATTTATGATTTGAGAATGCAGAATGAAAGAAAAAAACATATGCATAGTTGAAGAAACTAAGAACAATCTGGGTGTGTGAATAGGAACTACAACACCTTTTGACTCTATTGTAGTGGCAGCTCAATAGAAGTTCAAGCACCTATGGTTGTTGCAGCAAATATAAAGCTAATGCATATATGGTTTTTTTATCTCAGTAAAGCTGCAAATGTGGGAAAACAACTCAATCCAGCTGATAGAAAGTTATAAGAAACGGGTTTAAATGAAATTGGAACACGTAAAGAGTATCTTAGTAAAAATAATATGCGGTGCAAAACAGAAGATGTGAAAAAAAAATTGAAGCAGACAGGACAAAAGGAACAGAACCAACAAGGAATTTCAACAGGCAACAACAAAATTCTGAGAAAATAAAAGATCAACTTTTCAAAAGTGGCAACATCTGTAGCAGACAAAATGTTAAAAAAAAGAACATTCACACAAACTTTTTCGTTGGTACAAAATCAAACCTGACCCTTTATCAACAAAAATAAGACATTAATGCAGACTTTTCATGCCTCACAAAATTAAAAGTATATATATATCAGTTATATACATTGTTTAGTTGAATTAAAATGGAATGTATAGGACAATAATGCAAATCTTTCTTCAATGTGACAACTAAGGGGGAATGTGCTATCTTCACATGAACAAAGACCCCATGTTCCAATTCTTTTACAACATTTACAAATACATATCATTTTCCATTCAATTCAAATAGCTCAACCACAATGGATTCGAAGCATGTGCTATAACTACAAAGTTGCTCAATGATCCTATCAGTCATTCTCATAAGGTTATCTTCTACCTGTCTTAACCACATTGCTGCCCCAAAGTTTCTATATTATCCACTTGTTGATTCAGCAATCTATGTTGATGTCACACACAGCAATCAAATAAAAGTTTACAACTATTTTTATTACAACCTTTACTTTTTTTTTCCTCTCCTGGATAGCTTTGGATTTTCACCTATGTTTGACATATATATTACTTCCATCAACTGTCATACTTCATCGACTGTCCAACATCTAGACACAATTTGTTTAATCTGATATAAACTGAAACATTGCTTCCAAGTACAAGCAAAAGGAAAATTATTTAAAAGTCAATAGGCACATATTGTAAAATAACTTAATGCTGGTGGGTCATGATGGTGAACAATTTCAATTCAAATTATTTACAATTCAAAAGTATCCCAAGCAAAATTCAATTTGCAATTTACGACCAATTTGATCCAAAAAAAAATTGAAAATGCAACTTTACCCAGAACAATGAATATGCCTACTTACAATCACATTAACTCAATACAATATTTACGTAGCAGTCCCTCCTTTGTTTTTCTAGGAGTCTGAAGCCATCTTACTTTTCCTTGTTTGGTTTTTCTTGAAAGAGCTCTTTTGCCTTCTTGAGTTCTGAGTTCTTTTGTGCCTTTTTAACTAAGTAAAACTCAAGCATCTGAGCCGCAACACCGGAAGGTTTAAGACATTCTATCCACTTTGTTGGAGCAAATAGATTAAATGTCTACGAGGTCGCGGAAGGTTCAAATTAAAGTCCTCCGAAACAGCGAACAAACTCAAGTAAGTCTTCCGCAACGGCCTTTTCGACTAACAAGTCTGGCCCGACGGAAGAATTAAGGTTCTTTTCCCGAAAAAGCGGAGGAACTCGCCTATGTTTACCGCAACAGCGGACATTTCCCATCAACCCTTCCGTAAAAGGGCAGCTAAACCTTTCCCGCCTTACCCTTTCCCGCCTTTCCACAGTGGGCAAACTCTGATTCTCTTTCTGCAAATACGAGAAAGTCCACCTATCTTTTCCGCAACTGCCGGACCATTTGGCCTTATCTTTCCGTTTTGACGATCGCATTTAATAGTGAAAGAATCGATTTGAATTGAGCTGCAACGCCGAAAGTTTTAAGACATTCTGTTCGCTTTGTCAGAGGAAATAGATGAAATGTCTCTAAAATCACGGAAATCTTCCCTTAAAGTCCTCCGCAACAGCGGAGGATCTCGCGTAAGTCTACCGCAATAGCCTTTCCGACGAACAAATCTGGCCCGACGAAAAAGTTAACATTCTCTTCCCGAAACGTCGGAGGAACTCATCTATCTTTCCCGCAACGACGGTCATTTCCAGTCAACCCTTCCGCAAAAAGACAAATGAACCTTTCCTTCTTCTAACATGAATTGTTTCGCTTCAGTTACATAAAATCACCCACAACACCGAATAATTTTGGTTATCTTTTCCACCCTTGCGGAAAGAGAACCCAACTTTTCCCGCCGTGGAAAGGCACGAAAGCTTAAGGCAGGAAATTTAGCCAACTAGTTCTGCCGTTGCAGAAAAGATACGCGGACTTGCCCGCCGTTGCGGAAAAGATACGCGAACTTGCCCACCTTTGTGGAAACATGAAACGGAAGAGCGAGGAATCGACGACCAAATGGTTCCGTCGTTGCGGAAAGGATACGCGGACTTGCCCGCTGTTGCGGAAAAGATACGTGAACTTGCCCGCCATTGCGGAAAAGCTATGCGGACTTGCCCACCTCTGCGGAAAGAGAACCCAAGTTTGCCCGCCGTGGACAGGCGCGAAAGCGTAAGGCGGAAAATTTAGCCAACTCGTTCCGCTGTTGCGGAAAAGATACGCGTACTTTCCCACCTTGCGTTCACTTTCCATAGAGGTAGTCAAATCCACCTATCTTTTCCCCAACGACGGAACCATTTGCCCTTATTTTTTCGGTTTGATGGTCGCATTTAATACTGAAAGAATCGATTTGACTTGTCCATACGGCTCACTTAACCCCGTTTTTAATTTTCGCATGTGCCCTATTAATGACCCGCACGCGTCAGATCCTTTATATAGGCGATAACCCCATTGAACAATTTCATTGTTTTCATTCGTTGAAGGTTTTTTTTTCCGTTTCCATTTGAATTCGCGTGCACCTGCTCCAGGACTTTGTTACAGTTGCACCAGTCACAATTCACGTGCACCTGCTCCAGCACTTCGACACCGTCACACCAGTCACCATCCCCGTCTTAACAGTTTGGTACATTACTGTTTCATGTTATCTCTTTCATGACATATGTGCCCGTAATTTTCATTTTGATTGGATCATGCAGCGCATTGCTTTTGTTTATTCTACCAACATGCCCTGCCTCTTCTTTTTAAGAAAGGAATTACGTCAGATTGATTTACCCGTAGATTGATATACCCCAGGGAACTAGCCCCTTTGTACAATACTTTCTCACGCAACGATGAATCTAAAATTGATACCATGAAAATAAAGCTTTTCAAAACTAGGAAGCTCAGTGATGTTATACGTACAAAACTGGTTGTATAGATACCCAAGTTTAGATGTGGGGATTATGACCGGTGCCAAATGACTTTGCAACGGAGGTTTCTTACGCTCTCTTGCTTTAAATTTTTCAAATGTATCATCGTCTTTATTCAAAATATGTTATGCCCACAACCATTTTTCCAGCTAGAAACTTCCCGCAACCCTATAACTTTGAGATTTGGTATTCCTATCCAAAAGTTCGACATTGTTACCATTGAATGAGTCGGCTGTAAAGTATATGGCTTAGTTTTTTTATCACGCCTGTATATAAATAGAAGGTCCACATTCTTAAAGAATTTGAAAAGTAACCTGACCCATTTTTACATCTTATAAAAGGATGGATATGTTCGGTATATTTGTAATGAAATTGTGTTTAGACTCAATTCATAATCTTATAAAATTACTAATATGTTCTGAATATTCAAAATGAAAAATAAATGGTATTTATATTTAGTTTATAATTTTAAAAATTTATTGATAGGTTTCAATATTTGAATCGAAAATTGAATTTGTATTTAGATTCAGTTTATAATTCTATAAAAGTATCAATATGTTGTGCACAATTGAAATAAAAGTGAAATTGCAATTAAATTCGTTTCATAGGTTACAAGTGTATTGTTAACCGATCATATTTGATATGATTTGAAAAGTAATTACTTCAATTAATTTAATGACACATAGGGTATAAGAATGTTCTTTTTATTACGTAGTAGCTTTTACTTATTCAATCATCCTCATAAATGATGTGAACGTCCTACCTAGATGTCTCCGAAATCGCGAAAAGTTTTAATTAAAATCATCCGCAACGCTGGAGAAACTTGCCTAAGTCTACCGCAACGGCAGACAAACTCGTCTAAGTATACTGCAACGGCGGACAAACTCGCCTAAGTCTACCGCCATGCCCTTTTTTTATGAACAAGCCAGGCACGACGGAAGAGTTAGTGTGCTTTTTCCGAAACAGCCGAGGAACTCGCCAAATTTTTCCGCAACAGCGGAGAAACTCGCCTAAGTCTACCGCAACGCCCTTTTTTGACGAACAAGTTTGGCACGACGGAATAGTTACTGTTCTTTTTCTGAAATGGTGGAGGAACTCGCCTAAGTCTACCACAACACCCTTTTTGACAAACAAGTCTGGCACGACGGAATAGTTACTGTTCTTTTTCCGAAACGACGGAGGAACTCTCCAAATTTTCCCGCAACGGCAGACATCTCCGATCAACTCTTCCGTAAAAGGGCAGATGAACTTTTCCTTCTTCTCCGATGAATTGTTACGCTATCACCCGCAGCCCCGGATAAATTCGCTTTTATTTTCCCCTTTCCTTTTTTATTTAATTTACAAATATATATTTAAATTATGAAAGCATATGCATAATATCCATCTTTCAGAGCTTTCTATTTCTGCCTGAAATTTTGGAAACACAATTTGTTTTTATTCTTTAATTACAACGTGTTTTAAAGTACCCTGGTAAAAAACAAATAACAAATTATTTTATATTCCTATTTCGTTTGCCAACACGCAGTGAAAACTCCTGGTCAAAATCTTTATAACAGTCCAGAGTGGTTGACTTTAATTCATTTTTTGATATGAAACCATATGAATTGCAAACACTATTGTTCAAAGTTGATGCCTGCGTGTTTAAGAAACAATATTTTAAAGCGGCAGAAAGCAGTTTTTAACGTTTCTATAAATATATATAGAAACACCTATGAAAATTGTTTGACATGTTTGCATGTAGGCCACTCATCTCACGTTCTAATTTCTTATGACTAACGCTGTGTATTGACACAGGAATACTTAAAAATGACTAAAGGTGCCAGAAAAAAGTCAAAGGGAGCTGTTACAGAATCCACTGAGGAAGTGAGGATTGAGACCATTTATCAGGATACTAAATGCATCACAGGTGCATTACCAGAAGCCCAATGGAGTGACATTTACCGGATGATAAGAGACCAGGATATCCCAGATGCTCTATTTGAAGAAGGATATCTATATCAGAACATCAGAGCGTCCTACATTTCAAAAGCAGCTACTCGCCCTGAGCTTTTTCCTAGTGCAGAGGTCATCAGATGGATTTTGCAACACGCAGATGCCCAAGCACGAATTTTAACTGATAGCAAGAGAGAATCCTTCGCATCCTTTAACCCACTTTATATATCATCAACATACAAGTTACCTCGTCCAACTCAGTACCTGAATGATGACTGGTTAGCAGAGGTCAAAATGGATAACCTGGAATTAGCAAGAAAGTTGCTCATCGTAGGCAAACAGTTCAGGAAGAATGATAATGAAGAGTATAAGGTTCAAAACTTGAGACCTCCATTCAGAATGGTTGCTCTCATGTTGAGAAGAATATTTGGCAGACCTGATGGCACCATGTTTATGCTTCAATGGGTACCCATTATTCACTATGTCACTTTCAAAGGAACTATCTTTAATTGGGCTAAAATGATTTTGGAAAGCCTGGCATCAGCCATAACTACGGCCAAAGAAGGTTTAGAAGTCAAGAAGGCAGAGTTCTACATGCCCTCCTATTTGATAGATTGTATTGTGGCGAAGCAGCTCTTCTCAAAGCTACAATGCATATGGAATCAGGCAGGAGGCAAGAGGACCGGTGTTCACCGCGTACAAAATATTCTGGCCTCAAAATTACAAGAGCAATTACAAAAACATTTGTGAAAATTTCATCATGCCCCTCTACGAGCTGATGTTTAATAAAGAGCCCATTTGCCTATCAGAAAACGCCATGGCAGTTCTGGAAGAATATGGTGACTTCTTCTTTTCAAAGGATGGCACTTACATAAGAATGTATGGAGGCACAAAACCCCCCTATATCCTACCAAACTACGCCACGGACTATATATTCATAAGGAAGCCATTCGACAAGTTTTCCTAGATGGAATTGGCAATGTAATGAATAAAGCAAACAAAGCCACATTTCCTCCTTTTCCCTTCTATTTGGGAGCTTATAAATTTTCCAAGATCATGTCAGCAGAATATTTTATAGCAGAGCTAACAAGTTTTCATTTTGGACAGAGAATATATCAGAGAAATGACAGACGGGGCAAGGTTTCCCAGCATTGCAAAGTTGTACATGGTCATTTCGAGTATGCCCACTATTATGATTCTGAGGAAGAGACATACCGGGGAATCAGCAACATGACTGAGTTGTTAATTTGCTAAAATAGAAAAAGTGAACCTAGCTCCAGTTCCAACGCTCCCAAGGGATCAAAACATCATCAAGGTAAAGAAGCCTTAGGAGCAACTGAGAATTTCTCAATAGAAGAACAAATACTTCTGCAACAAGTTGAGCAAATCAAAAAATGGACCAAGGAAAAGGCAAGGAAAGCACAAGAAATTAAACTTAGAGAGGAAGAAGCCCAGAAAGTTCAAGAAGCTCAAGATGAAGCCCATACAATTCAACAGGTAGAAACAACTAAGCAAGAGATAGCTGCCAAGCAACAAGAAAACGAAAGATTAAGAAAGGAAGCAGAAGAAGAGGCACTGAAAAGGGCTGAAGAAGAAGCCCAGAAAGTTCAAGAAGCTAAGTATGAAGCCCGTAGAATTCAGCAGGAAGAACAAACTAGGCTGCAAGAAGCTGCCAAGCAACAAGAAAACAAAAGATTGAAAAAGGAAGCAGAAGAAGAGGCATTGAAAAAGGCTGAAGAAGAGAAAATACAAAAGGAAGACGCTGGTTCTATGAGTCCAAGCATACAAGACCTCGACATGAACATCCCTATTGAGAATCTTCCACTTGTTCCTTTCACACCATCTAAGGGTAGCAAGGTGACCACATATGATAGGTTTGCTTTCAATAAGAAAAGGAAATCCATCATCAAGGAAACCATTACAAGTATCAAAAGGCCTTGTCAAGCATATGTCATCACCAGGCATGAGACTACTGTCATGAAGGGTATTTAGAATGACCCTGCCTTCATGGCATCTGTTTCTATGTCCGCTGTTCTCGCAACTGCTAACAATGTCAACATATTGGAAGACAAATTGACAGAAGAAAAGGAGAAAACCCACCAGCTGCAAGAAGCCTTAGTCAAGGATCAAAATTATACAAATTTAATGATTGAAAAGAATGATGCTCTTATGTCTCAAAAGGGGGAGCTTAATAGGAAAATTCAACATCTGGAAGCTGAAAGGAGAGCTTTGTCAATCCAAGCAAGAGCATCAGAGGTAGAAAAAAGACAACTTGAAGATAAGAACCTGAAGCTGGAATCCAAGAAACTTGATTTCATCCAGCAAATTGACGAGTTAAAAGAAAATATTGCAAAACTAGAGAAACGCGGGGAATTGCTAGAGCATCAACTGCAGCTTGCAAACAACAAAGTAGGTGATATGACCCCTTTTCATGAACAAGCTTGTGAAATAATGACAAAGACCTGTGATTTTTAGACACTCATATCAGAACAAATCTACAAATTGAAAGCAATGATGGCCAGGATGAAACAAATTAGTGCCGACACCAACAAGATCAGAAAAAAACACACTCGTATTGCTGGAGATATTAACAAGCACATTGAATGGAGAAAAGGGAAATCAGGATTCCCAAAAACTCTACCCCTTAAGTCTGTTTCTGAATACATAGCGGATATACGCACTTTGACCTATTCTAAAGATTGCGGAGTAAAGTTGAACACTGTGACCTTACATACCTATGAACAATGTAAGAACTTGTACCTCAAAATATGAGCTACTCATGAGTCTTGCAAAATGATCATGCCCCAAAGTATAGAATATTTTCCAGATAAACACACAACGCTTATCTGAGATAAGAAAAAACTTGCAAGAGGAAACTGACTATGTAAAGAAGCTAGTCGCTTTAACCCCAGAGGACCTGCACCAGTTCATCGGCATAGCCTCCATTCATGCACACCTCCTCAAAAAAAGTCATCAAGCTACAATGGAAGAAATACTCATCCTTGAGGAAGAGCTTGTTAAACAAGAAGTGTCCTTCAGATTTTTGGTTCCCTTAGCTGGAAACATTATTATAAGAGATGCAAATCAGTGGATAAGTTATATAGAAGAGGAAGAGAGGAAACTAGCAGCATCACAAGCCCCATTAGAAGCATCAGCTGCTCCACTAATATCAGTAACTCCAGTAGCCTCACTATTAGAATCAGCAATACAAGCAGCCATAGAGGTGCCTAAATCCCCAGAAGCGCCAACCCAAGGATGAAGTAATTTGACCACATTTTGAAAAAGCCAACGCACCCTTCTAAGTTTCTAATTTTGATTTTATACTTTGGGACATCAATAGAACATTCTAAAGTTATTTCTCGTTGTTTTGTAAATAATTCGAATAGTTATCCTTTTTTGTAAAATAGCCATTTTGTAAAGCTATATATAGCTAGGTTAGCAAGAAGGACTTTTGGCAAATGAAATAATGTTCCTCTTATGTAAAAGAACTACTTGCGCTACATGAATGGAGAAAACAATTTTGGCCTGTGAATGCTGGTGCATTCTTTTGTATGGAGTTATCATGGATGTTTTTAGAACTATTTCAGCAATTTTCATCTATATTCAATGAGATCTTTCCTATCTTATATGAATTAATTCTATGCTGTGAATCATTTCATTTTCTTTGGAAAAATTTATGTGACTCATGAGTAATCAAATACTGTAATTAAAATCAAAGTTATCAAAGCTCTGCTCCTTTCAAAAATAGGTTTATTTAAGTTAAATAGCTTAGAACATATTTTTTAATTGCATGCATTTAGATTAAGGCACTTGCATAGCATTCTTTAATACAAAATTACATAAACATTGGATCGGCCCGCAGCCGATAAAATAAACAAATCTTTAAAGCTTACACGGTGGCTGGATCGTTAACCAGTCGGATTCCTCGCAACAAACAATGAACAATCTAATTGGGATTGCTTCTCAAGGAGAATCCCTTGCTGCTTGATGCTACGCATTTCGAGGCATCGACAGAACATCATCTTCTACCACAACCTATTTTCAACATAAACATAAACGCGAAAGGCGGTAGCATTAAAATACAATCAACCCTACACCTTCATGAATTACACAAAAAAGACATTTACACAGACTTTCCATTTCTGACTTTCATACCTTCGGCGTTTATTTTGCCCCTCCAGGGGCAAAAGCTAGTTTATAATTGCGCCGAAGGTGTTTTCTCAATGAAAAACGATTTCTCAACACTGTAGCTAGATTCCTCGTTTATAAAACGAATGAAATCTCGCCATGTGCCATCACTTTTTTTCGTCAAATTTACTATTACCATCACATTTAGCATTTCCCGAAGTTACGGGGCCTGTCGTTCAAGTTTTGGGAGACCGACGGAGGTACAGATGATATAAACCATATGCAAAACCTTCCCACAATGAAATCACTTCAATCTGCATAAACAAGTTCGTGTCGATCTGCAAAAACAGGTTCGCGGTGGTGGGTTGTGGCGACGAGATTCAGCAAGGGTGGTGGTGGGTTGTGGCTACGGGATTCTGCAAGGGTGGTGGTGGGTTGTGGCTACGGGATTCTGCAAGGGCGGTGGTGGGTTATGGCTAGGGGATTTAGCAAGGGTTTCATGTTTGCAGACCAGATTTGGCCAACGATTTCATGCTGTTAGCGGTGGTTTTGGAGGCGATAAAGTTGGGATCGGGGTAGATAGATAGATTTAATAGAAGTAGAGAGCATGTCGTGGCTATTTTCTCTTCGCTATGTTGCTAGGTTGCACTACCAGGCAGAGTGCCATAGAGGCTCGTGAGGTTGGGGAACTGGAGGCTCGTGAGGTTGGGGCACTGGAACATTGCAGGGAGATTCACTACAACCAGACGATGAGGAGTAAGCACACGGCTTCGCCTTTGATGAAGGCTTTGGAGGACTATGTGGCACTAGAGGATTGTGTTGTTATTAGGACATGGCTTGGGCGTATGAAAGAGGTGAATTTGAGGTTTTCAACCGATGAATCGTGTTGCTTGTAGAACTAGGGGCGGGGGTCGCATTGAATCCATGTGATATCACTGTCTGTGTTGATGAGCAGAAAAATTCCAGACGAAGGGGTGTCGAACCCCACTCACAATATAATTCCCCGTGTCAATCGTCTAGCCTGAAGCAACCCAGCTCTATAGATCCTCAGGGGAACCCACCAACGGAACATTCTCGTGAGCTACATCGCTTTGAAGAATTCGACGAGCCAAGACAAGCCATGAGACATTGGCAGGCCTAATAGGGGAACAGGATCCAAAAATATGATGTATTTGCAATCTCAGACTGTTTTCATCGAGGTCAAAACTTGCATTTTTACCAACAGGAAAGGGATCAGTCAAGCCTCTCCACTGCAAAGATTCCATATTGGTGAGTGCAAAACCATTGCTAGAAGCCGCTTTTGTTGAATTTAGATAAGCCAAACACAACACAAAAATGCCCACATGATCGTGTCCTATAATTTTTTTGTCTGCCATTATGCAGCTATTGTATCCGGCATATAGCTTTGAGAACTTCAACTTGTCAAGGTCTATGCTTCACAACGTTGTTTGTTTGCCTAAACCAGCTGAAATTTCAGGAATCCTTGTTTTCTTAATCCAGCTGAAATTTCAGGAATGGATGGCACCAAACCAACGTTTTGGAATACCGAGACTTGTCCTCATCTATGAAACTACTGTCACAGATGGACTGTGTTAAAAGTGATCAAAATTAAACTCTGTTGAACCGACATCTGATAGTAGATGTGACTAACAGTCCCCTCAAATTAGTGATTTCTGTTAATATTTTTACAATCAGAATTATAAAAATTGGGGTGTTCTATATAAAGAAGATAAGGCAGGTGATCTATTGTTGTTTTGAATCTGCTGAATTCATTTGCGGCATCTGGAGCATCTATTTTCATCTATTTCAACAGATTTTAGGTCTACCAGACAACATCTCATCTGAAAAGGGGCAAATCTCTATTTTAAACTATTTCAACATATTTTAAGTCAGTCGGACTATGCCTCATTTGAAAAAGGCCAAATCGCTAGCTAATTAGTTGGCTTCATTTTGAAATTTCTACAATTTTTTTCTTGTTTACTTTTGTAATTTTAAAACTTGTAATGGTGATTTCATTCGGAGATTTGGTTTGTAATTCCTTTATTCAAATTTAGGGCCTAATTATCTGGCTTTGTTTTGAAATTTTTCTTGGCATATTTTTTTCTCGTTTAATTCTGTGATTTTATAATTATTACGATGAATTCATCCAGAGGTTTGGTTTGTAATTATGCCATTCATGTATTCCTATTTAGGGCCAAAATTTTTAAACTATCACATACAATTCGCGTGGATATATAGGATGGAATCTGGAGAAGAGGGGCAGAATAGGTAGAGTAACTTTGGGATCCCAAAGCAGGCCAGGTGGAGGCACTGGTTTGGAAATGGAGATGTTGCTTGTCATGTCTTCCACCTGATTGAACAAATCCTATAAAACTTGTTGTTGTTGTTGGAAAAAACCATTGTTATGCCACCAAATGAGCCTGCAAACTGAGGGAGAGTGACCTTGGGATCCCAACGCAGGCCAGGTAGAGGTACTGGTTTGGAGATGTTGCTTGTTATGTCTTCCATGTGACTGACCAAATCCTATAAAACCTCCTGTTATTGTTGGAAAAAACTATTGTTGCTGCTGGAAAAGCTGAATGTATAGATGTATGATGGTGGAGACAACTCCATTCTACTGTGAGTCATAACTGGTATGTATCAACTCACTCACTCACCCTTATGATGGAAGAAGTTTGGTTTCTCAAACATATTTTGAAAAATGTATGTATTGAATTTGTTGCAAAAAGGCTGGTGTAGCTGCCTTTTGGGCTGATTGCTTGGGATGAAAGGTTTTTTGTCATAGCAGAATGTATAGATTTAGGCTCTGAACAATTTGCTCTAAAAATGCTCCAAGAATGGTTTGTAACTTTTGAGTTTCCCTAGCATAAGAAAAACGGTTGATGTGCTTTTTTTTTAAACAATTGCTATGGCATCTTCCCAATTTGCATTTAGGTTCTACATGCATGTCACAATGTGAGATCTTAAATGGTAATCAAGGAAATAACTAACAATAATAAAGAAAATAGCTATCAATGATTGACTATGCATTGAATGCATTCGTACAGTATGTTCTAGATGCAGGGGGGTCAATGTATGTTCCATATTTTGTTTACTTTGATCTCTCTGTGTTCCATTTTATCTTTAAATACCCTAATTCTATGGAAAGTTAGTTATGTTGTAAAAGTGGTGTCTAAGAAATCCTAAATGTCCTCCTTACAGGAGGCAAGGTCGGACTCCTTATAGTGAGGAGTCCTACTTAACAATCAACAATAGGAAAATGAACAAATTCCAATTTAATTAATCCTTGATCCACAGGTTTTGTCCCAAACCTATGTGGCCATAAATGGGTTTCAACAGCGCAATATTTCTTCTCTGTCACTCATGAGGCCATGTGCCATAAGGACAGCAGGTTCAAAGTGTCATAAGACTTGCATTTTCTTCATCAATGCCAAGTTCTCAACATAACGCTTCTTGGAAAACATCTTAGCCTTGATACTCAAGGCCTATATAAATGAAAAGCATATTCCAAGCTAGATAAGCATTACATATAGTATCAACACAATTTGTTTTATTTTAATTTGTTGAGGGATTGGCAGCTGGCTGATAGAAATATACCCAAAAGGCACAGACTTTGCTCATCTTTTATCTTTGACATTTAATTTAATATTTTTTTCACCCATTATATTATGTATGGTTCGCTTCCTCATTCCATAAGTTATTACAACTTCATCTTAAATGAGATGACAGTCTCGCCTCTCATCATTCTTATTGCAACTTCATACACCATAATGGAAAGGGAGACTTTTGATTTCAGCTGTTAGGAACACAGGACGATCTGATCTATCATGTGCCTTGCTTGTTATGGTCATCCATGTATTCAATTACAATTGGTTTGTTGCTTGAAAGGATTAATTTGCAAGCTATATATGGTTTATTGCACTTAATGTTGTATTACTTTATTATATTGGGTATGCTTAGAAGTCAAAAGTTCTGAAACACAAGTCACCAACATTTTATGTACGAAACAATAAGGGAAGAGTCATCATTATCAGATTTCTTAATCCGACATGATTCCCAAGTCTGATTGGTTCAAAGAAAAACACTCATTTTGCTTGGTTTTTAACTGGGTTTCACAATAGACAACCAACAGACTTGTGAATAGTTCATACAAATCGCTACGGATTATGAACTGTTCAAATTTGTGAACAATTCATACAAAACATTGTGGATTATGAACTATTGATAAGTATGAATTATTATTGAAAATTTGAATTAAAAAGTTTTTTATTTGGTCCAAGTGAACAACTGGGTTTTTCCAAAATTTGGGTTAACTATTACTTTTTGACCTCCCTAGTCATTCTCCCAGTTGAGTTTGGTAACTTCGGGAATATTAAGATTTTGCTTGAAATTTTTAGAAGGAAGAATAGACAAAAGCATTGTTTACATGCCCCAAGAAGCTGCATCACAAAGAGAAGACTTCCTTTGGCATTGTTGCTGGTTTTGAGGAGTATATATTCTGATGTTGTTCTGCCAAATCTACCCAGGATTAGCTCATGGTCTCATATCTTTGAAACTGGTGCCATATGAAACCCTGGTGGGTGGCTTAACACTTGGCCGATCTCTCTGGTGAACCAAATCCAAAAGCATTTTTACTAGCATTTACCTTAACATTTTAAGTAAATAAGTTTTAATGATTTCTTCTAAAGATTCGAATGATAGTTCATTAATTTGTATTTATTAGATGTGTAGCATAAATGCATACGTTGAATGGGTTCTCATGGAGGTTGTGAAATGTACAGGGCAATATTATACACGTGATATTGCAACTTATGATACCGGATCATGTAGTTATAAAGATGCCAGAGTAGAGATAGACATGAGAGCTCCTTTTGAATCAATTAAGGACGTTGTTAGCTTGTTTGCAGAGAGGGTTGTTGGAGATAAAATTACTAAGAAAAGGCCTGAAATCCAAGAAGAAAAGGTGATAGTGGAATTTTTGTCATTTATGTTTTGTTTTCTATTATGCTTAGACTTAGATGACACAAATATAAGTACAAATACTTTGTCTTTTTAATGCCCTAGAAGAAAAAATAATATTTTAGTTACAATAAATTTCTCTTTTTCAATGGATTTGGTTTCTCTGAAACTATTCTTTGGGATTTCTAGAGTCGAGTATCAAATGAAACTCAACTGCATCTTCTGCAAAAGGCCTTAGTTAAGTTAAGAGAACAACTGAAAAACATTGAGACAACAAAGTCTCAAGCTTAGGTTGAGGTGGCAGAGGATAAGAAAGTTTTTGAGGATTTTTCTTGGAAGCTGGAAAAGGCAACAGAATCAAGAGAAAAGGCTTGTAAGGATCTGAAATTGCTAGGCTCCATGCACAATAAATGTATGTTGCAATATAGAGAATCCTAAGGGTGATGGTACAAGTCGGCAATTAGAGCTTACTGTTAAATTTTTAGAATTTACTTCAATATGATCTAGGATCTTAATTGAGAGAACAACATGTACAGCATATCAATCATGGACACAATAATGCAAGCACACAAAAGACACAGAGTTTACTTGGGGAAAACCATAAAGGTGAAAAACCCCAATAACTTCCTCAGAGATAGATAGAGCAATGATACAACCAGAATACAAGAGATAGTCTTCTCCTAGCAACAGAGTCTCCTCCTCCACAAGTGAGCCACTCTCCATAGTGTGAGAGAGAGAATAGAATGTGTAAAATGAGAGAGACACACTCTCTATTTATACACTAACTTGGCTTGACCTTTACTCAACTAGGTCGGCCTCAACTTAACCACTTAACATAATGCTGACTGGGCCGACCCCCACTAGGGTGGTCTAATAACCCTTTGACCCACATGGCTGACCCCCAATAGGGTGGTCTAATAACCCTTTGACCCACATGACTTATACAAGGCCGACCCCAACAAGGTGGTCTAATAACCCATCAAGTATAAGTTACGACACTTTACAATATAAATGACGACACTTCCGTATAGAGGAATAATAACATCTCTATAGGAATACAATATACATATATGTGAAATACATTCCGAAGTTACATATACATCAACACTCCCTCTTAACTAGGAAGGTATTTCTCGACACAGGTCTTCTAGCACAAGTCTTCTTCTCTGGATAATCGTCATCGAGTCATCATCGAGTCACTGCTACTGCTATCTCAATCAATCTCTGAATCTACTCATCATAGGAAGTTCTACAGAGCCAGTCCTTTTTCATACTGGATGTAGACCCACCACCTGCAGGTCTTCGTCATCACTGGCCATACTGTGGAATCCTCAGGACTTATTACGTGCGTCACAAAACCTCGAAAGAGCATCCCAAGCTATTACGAGCACACGGCTCTACCTATAGGATATCCCAGGGCCATATTATATGTGACCTCACCACAAAACCTCGCAAGAGCATCCCAGGCTGTTACGAGCACACAGCTCTACCTATAGGATCTCCCAGGGACAGATTATATGTGGTCATGGAAAAACCTCGCAAGAACATCCCAGGACTTATTACAGGCACACAGCCCAACCTATCGGATCTCCCAAGGACATATTATATGCCATAGGACAAAACCTCGAAAGAGCATCTGCCAGATATCCCAGGGCCAGATTATATGCCATAGGCAAAACCTCGAAAGACTATCTACAGATCTCCCAGGGCCAAATTATATGTCCTCCCAAAGCAAAACCTTGAAAGAGCATTTGCCAGATATCCCAGGGCCAAATTATATGCCATAGGCAAAACCTCGAAAGACTATCTGCAAATCTCCCAGGGCCAAATTATATGCTCATCTGCACAACCTGATCCACAGCCATAGAGTATCAACCTGATACTCACCATACATCATCCTGATGTATACATGATCATCCTGATCATCATCACTGCAACATCCTGCTGAAAGTCATCTGGAGCAACATCCTGATGCTCGTCATCCACGATCGTCCTGATCATACCATGCATCTACCTGATGCATACCAAGTATCTACCTGATACATATCATCATACATGATCCACCATACAATGTATCCACCTGATACAAATACAAATACATGATCCACCTTATCATACATGATACATATCAACATACATGATCTACCTGATCATACAATGTATCCACCTGATACATATACAGATACATGATCCACCTGATCAGACATGATACATATCAACATACATGATCTACCTGATCATACAATGTATCCACCTGATACATATACAGATACATGGTCCAAGCATCCAACATGATGCATATACAAAATACATACAAATGATCCAACCGATCATATCCAGCAACCAACATGATGCGTACATACATAAATGATCCAACTGATCATATCCAGCATCATCCTAATGCATATACAGAGCAGTAACTGGAGCATCATCCTGATGCTCATCATCCAGCGCTTACATCCACAGCCATGTGAAGGATGCTCCTTCCAACATGCTTGGAATGGCCTCTGCAAATGTGTCCATCACTTCTTCCTCGAAGTGTCATCAATCCGAAGAACACCAAGCCTCTCTCTGAAGTACTCGAACTTCACTCTGGCTAGTGGTTTCGTCAGCACATCTGTAATTTGCTCGTCCGTCGTAATGTACAGGAGCTTCACAGCTCCTCTCTGCACCATATCCCTGGTATAGTGATATTTGATCTCTATGTGCTTAGACCTTTCATGAAACACTGGGTTCTCGGACAGCTTCACACAACTCTGGTTATCACAAAAGATACCAGTAGCATCCAATGGGAGATCAAATAACTCAGATAGTAGCTTCCATAGCCATACTGCCTCACAACTAGTTGAACAGGCTGCAACATACTCTGCCTCAGCTATACTCAGTGCTACGCAGGACTGCTTCTTGTTGAACCAAGAGATCACACCTGATCCCATACTGAAGCAGGACCCAGATGTGCTCTTCCTATCTGCAGCACTGCCAGCCCAATCTGAATCAACATAACCCTGCAGGTTAAACTTTTGATTTGCTTCATACTTGTGCCCATAATCCACTGTACCCTTCAGGTACCTCAGAACATGCTTTACAACAACCAGGTGAACACTCCTCGGATCCGTCAGGAACTGGCTCAATGTGT